>JAULJZ010106732.1:0-11684 GCA_032270985.1 Heliamphora pulchella
ATATTTTAAAGAATTAGTAAGGATTCTAAACAAATATTTTAAATATTTTTAAAAGCATCTTAAATTTATATTTTAAATCTATTTTTCTCATAGTTCTCAAATATTATATATTTTTATATTTTAAAATTAGTTTGTATGAATCTTAATTCTTAAATAAATATTTTTTTTTCCAAAAATATTATATAATTTATATCTATGTATAATATATACATGTTGAAGATCAAAATATAATATATATATATATATTTTAAACATGTATTTAAGGTTTTCAAGTAATAAATCATTAGATCTGTAAGCCTGTAAATTGTAATTTTAATTTTCAAAGAGTAAAGATAAAAAAATAATGAAAAATTTTTTTTAGCACTACCAAGAGCACCAGAATCACCAATGGTTTTGATCTCAACAATTAACAGATTGAGATTAATTCAAAACATATTTTTAAATAATAAAAAAATACAACATTAATTTTAAAAAATAAATTATAGATGAATAGATCTGTATATTATTAATTTTTAAAGAAATAAAGATAATTTAAAAACATAAAATGAGAATTAAAAAAATAATTAAAAAAAAATACTCCATAATCCATTCTCCATACCCAGCGCCCCAGCCGAAATTGGCGAATAAAGAAAATAAAAAAAAAAGTTAAAATTCTTATATTCCAACCGAAATTGCCAAATAAAGAAAATAATAAAAAAAAAACTTAAAATTCTCATCTTCTTCTTTGCTGCAGCGCCCAACCCCAAACTGAACCACTCTCGACGGCGCCGATTTTGTCGAAACTCCAAAACATACAAAAACAATTATCATCAATCAATTAACATACCTTCCGGATTGAACGAAAATGCAAAATCAGAGAAGAAATGAAGGATCAAAGCAAGTCGGCAATCGGCACTGTCGGCGAGAACTCAAGATTCCGAAAATAAAAAAAATCACCAAACAAGGAGTAGA
The DNA here is from genome assembly GCA_032270985.1 of Heliamphora pulchella. Classification (NCBI taxonomy): domain Eukaryota; kingdom Viridiplantae; phylum Streptophyta; class Magnoliopsida; order Ericales; family Sarraceniaceae; genus Heliamphora; species Heliamphora pulchella. The sequence goes on from JAULJZ010106732.1 coordinate 952, forward strand.
TCTGAGTAAAAATGGAGTAGATCTGTTGCTTGGTGTCTTTCTAAGTTGGATAGACATAAAAAGGGGGAAAGAATGGACAAAAACTAAAGATCGGGACCCATCCGAAAATCACAGTCGCGAGCACCGTTTTCACATAGCGTAACGGCTGTAACGGTCTGTTACACACCGAAACCACCGTTACACAACCGAAACCATCGTTACGGCTGTGAAATTCAATAGCACCACTATAGCGACCGTATCGCGACTCGGTTTCTGCCTAAAACGTTACGTAACGGCGTTACGTAACGGTAACGGCCGATTTTTGAAACCATGATAGTAATAGACTAACTAGGAAATAAAATCACAATAATGAGAAAATATCAATAATAAGGATAGTATATTTTGACAATTTCAATAATGGAAAAATATTTCAATAATATATTTTCACAGTCCAAAGTGGGGATAACAAGGATATGGTGGTGGCTGGTAATGTTGATTTCTCTCACGCGCGAGCTCAAAGTTCCCAGATTTGTTGCCCAACCACGTGTTGAAGACCAAGCAACCATTTCTGGTGGTTTTTGTCGTCCTACCATTGGACCGAAGCAACCAGATCTACATGTTCCACCACCCCATCACTGTGCCGTTCCACCGTCGCGTTTTTCCGTTGCCTGAAGCTACTAGATCTTTGTTGCATAGATCTGATATAGGTGGAGTTGTTGAGCGGCAGGAACAAAAAAGCCAAAATGGAGATTAGATCTGAGACAGAGAGGTAAAAACCAAAGGCTGGGGGTATATCAAATGAACCTTCAGTACCAACCAGCTGGGATTTAAATTAGGGGTGTAAGTTTTTTCATAATGACTGAACCGACCGAACCGATCAATTTTCGGTCGGTTATTTCAATTCCCGTGGAGAGCTCGGTTTTAAATGTTAGAATTTTAAGATTTTCGGTTCAGTGGCAATTTCTTAATCCTTTCCTTTAAAACCGACCGAACACTAATGAGTTATATTAATATATTTACTCCAGTTGCCAGTTGGTCTTTGCAGCTAATCATCATCTATACTTGAAGTTTGACCTAAAAACGGGAAACCTAAAAGACAAATCTGGAAGAATCTCTAGTTCCTTGCTGCTGCTCTCTTTTGAGTTTCAACGGTGAGAAAGTTATATTGGCCTCACTGTCTCAAGTATCTCTCTCGGAATCTTGCTATCGGCCATTCGGCCTCTCCATCTCTCTCCCTCTCTTGAGTCAAAATGTTCCCTTTCTCTCTCTCTCCATTCAGGATTCAAATTATAACTCAAGATTCAAACATATCCCAACTTAAAAGAGGTAAAAGATTTATGCACTCTAATCAGATTTTAATTTTGTTGTGATTTTGAAACAGTTATAGTGTTACATACATTATATGTAATTGTGAGTTTGATTTCTGTATTTCCATTTCAATTTTTTTGTTTTGTGGAAGTCCTTTTGGATACTCTTATTTTTAGATTTCTTCAAAAACATTAAACGGCCATGTTGATCTGTTCTATTTTTTCCCCTGAACCACAGAACTTGAAAGCAAAATATTAATATTTTTCTTGTTAGTTTCTTAGGCATCAAAATGCTACTCCCTAGGATACGTTTGGGATGGTTTCTTTCTTTTTTTTTTTGTATTTATTAGTTTTTTATTGAAGTTCAATTTAGTAGCTATTTGACAGAAGATTTATTGTATTATTTATGGCTGAATCTGAAAGCCACATTCAGTTTCTCAATATTCCAAGCAAATTGCTCATTCAGTAAAAAATGTGGAACATTTTGATGGCCTGTAGAGGCTTTTCCGCAGGCAACTTGCAAACCGAATCAAAACTGACTGAACCGATCAAACACCGCCCATTGCGGTTTTATCACACAATCGGTCTGTTGTGGTTTTCTCAATTACAAAAACTGAACATTTCGGTTCGGTTATAAATTTAGTAAAAAACCGACCAAACCAAACCGGTTACACCCCTAATTTAAATCCCTGTCTGTAGGTGTTTGCTTGGTCCTGAATTCGGTAAGTTACTTGTTTAATTAGTCGATGAATGGTGAGGTGACTAATTAGTTATATTGCCAGTGTCCTTTCCTCAAACATTACTCTTGATTTGGGAAGTGTTAGAAACCAGTGGCATATATTCTGCTGTAGTGCTGTTGTTTTCAGTGAAACCTGTTTCTTTCCATGATGATTCCTTAAATCAAGTGTTAGCCATGTTGCTTTATTTAGTCATACATGTCCAGAATCCTTGCTCACGGCTTTTACAGCTGAAGTGGCACTGAGCATAATTTGACTCATTGAGAGGTTTGGTTTTGGTTTTTTTCCTCTCCTGGTGGCTGCATTTTGAAAATTGCACAATATTGGATGGGTTTTCTTTTCTGTAAAGACTAATGGAGCGTTTTCTTAATGTAGGCCTCTTTTTCACTTACCTGGGCTTGTATCTAATGGATGGACATGGTCAACCTGCTCTCCTATACCTTGTCCCGTGTACATTAGGTAATTTATTTAATTATTTGGTTTTCTATTGCCACTTTAAGCAGAGATTGATCAAAAGATGAATTTTGAAATTTTTGCTTTTTTTTTTTTATCTTTTGGATAAAACCTTTTACTTTTTCAAATGGTTTCAATGAAAGTAACCAAAAAGGTTTTAAAAAAATGGTCAAAAGATTAAAAATGTGCTAAAGACAAAAATAAACAATATAAAATTTGACTAATCGGCTTATTTTGGCTTCTTTTTGTCTTCTCTAATATTTTTTTTTTCGTATTTTGGTCAAAATGGTTTACTATTTTGATTTCTCTCAATAAGAGGAGTCGAAAAAATATAATAGTTTAATGAAACGATGAAAAATAGTTTAATAATGGACGAAAATAAACACAAACAAAATTAGCAAATAAGTCATTATCACAAACGAGGTGAGTTGTGGAATGAGAAATTTTTGTTGGATTACATTCTCAATTTCTTCCATGCATTTCTATTTTGTATGTCAGGGCTTATTGTCATTTTGGGTCTGATCAGAGGTGAGCTCAAGGACCTCTGGAACTATGGCACAGAATCCTCCCAACCTAAGGAACCTCCACCTTCTGCGGAAGCTTGACAAATCAGATTGGTTTCATTCAGCTCTCAACATTGCATTACATCTCAAATGAAGCCTTATTTGCAAATACGGTCAGCAAGAGAGAAGAAAGGTTCGGAGGGCTTTTGCTTCGAGTGCTTTTTAATCACCCGTTTTACTCACTTTTTCAATGTATTGTTACGTGTATTTAACATTTCCAATGTATTATTATACCTGTTTTTATTTTAAAATGGGTGGCATGTGTATTAAAAATTTGAATAAATATGAATACTCACCTAATTCCTTTTTTTTTTATTTACGTTCTTTGTCTAACTAAACCAAAATATGTTTTTTGCTTCTTTATGAAAAATAGTCATTCGTTTTCTGCATAATTTTGTAATCTTATGAGGGAAAAGATGATTATGACTTCTTTGACTTCATTTTATTCCTTTATTTTTCATTTCCTTTTTTTTCTCTTTACATCCGGTAATTCATAGTTCATTCTCGTGTTGGTGTTATTGGAATTATGCTCTTTTCCGAAGTCTAAACTTACGTTTGGTAAATAAATTTAAAAAAAAAAAGGCACAACAACAACAATAGAAAGAATGGGGTAAGAATGCGTAATGGCCAAGTATATTTTAAAGGATAGGAATTCCATTTGTAGTTTATTTTTATGTTTGGTTATCTCATGGGATTGAAAACTTCTCACATCTTATATAATCATATTCCATGTTTGTTTGTAGATTGGAAAGACAAGGCTTATGTATATTGACAGTCCTACCAATTGAAAATCTATTGTTAAAATTTTTAGGAAACAAAATTGATTGTTGCGGGAAACTAATAGGAACAAAACTATTTTTGATTCTCGTGGTCGCAACCTTTGACGCTCACGATCGAGTCTTCCTGTAGCACTTTTCATTTTTGGCTTGTGGTAGCATGTCACAGGAGGTCGTCAGCGCTCAAAAAATTTATAAATATCTCGCGTATTTTTGCCATTTGAGAGGAAGATCTGGAGAAGAAAGGGATCTCAACACTAACGAAATATATACCCACTCTTGTACTCTGCCTGATTCATCTTACCCGGTTGATACCTCCTACCTCATATTATTCTCATTACACTTTCGAGGTCATTCAAGTCGAGTTAGAGATCTCACAGCCGCATGGAGTACCCCTAGTGAATTGATCATCTTTTTGGCCCAATGCGGTCGACTGAGACGACGACTAGGTTGACCATCTTTGCTTTATTCCCTTCCCTTATCCCTTCACTCTAGGTATTTGTAGTGCCGTTGTAACGAATCTATTCCGGCTTCTCCTCTTGCTTTAGGAATGTTATGACTAGGATTTCATTTACTTCATTTATTTTTACGAAGTATAGAATGCCAGTTTTCGTTCAATATAGGCATGCTATTGTTTTTCTTTGCATTTAAAATATTTTTGTAATATAAAAAAATGCCAAAAAAATCATAGTATATTATGGACACCGATGCCAGTTGTTATTGCACTAAAAATAAATATTTAAAAATTAAGTAAAAATTACTACTCCGTATAATAGTAGTTAAGACTAGATATCGTTCTAATGGGAACAAATAAACTAAGTTGCGGTATTCTCAAACTAGTCCAGAAATTAATTTGAAACAAAAGTTGATTGAGTTTATGAGTTTGTATTGATTTGAATGATACAAAAATAATAATAACTAATCTAAAAGATCTATAAAAGTAAAAAGTCTTAGGGATTTAAATCCATCATAGTCTCGTAAAAATGAACTTATACTAATTATGAACTTAAATTATTTGCTCGCATAATATCCTTATGGCTACAAGCCTTGATGAACTTCTCAAGAGGATTAACAAGACCTAAACTTGGTATAGATTATTTTCGGCGGCACGAGTTGCCCTTAACAAGTTTGGCACAACTCATCATCACAAAGCATAATTTATCTCACGTTTTTATCACGTTTACAAATAAAATATTGTATAACTCGATACTCGCAATCACAAAAAATGAATATCAAAGCCAATGATATTTATTATAAAGAAAATGCAAAACTTGTCAAGAGTTTAGACAGAGTAAAAAGAATAGAATTCGCAATCAAATACAAATTTCAAACATAATTTGGTTAGGGTTTCATCTAAAAGTCTAAGAAAGATGTTTAGCTGCTCATGGGTGTAGGTGATGATGCAGAGTTTGCAGCCAAACACGCAATTAGAAGACCTTCTGAGGGAGCCACCACCCCTTTTCACATGTTACTGTCCCCTTTTATGCCTTGCTTTGCGTTCTTTTATAAGCGTCCGCTTTTGACATAGCTTTAAAATTTGTGCAACCCTAATTTCTCAACCGCAATGCTCGTCTGCACGAAAATAGCTAGCGAAATTTTTCCGGTAGTTTCGTTATTTTATTGCATTTTTCTTCTTTTTTCTTTCTCTCGATGCTAGCTTTGCTAACACTTCAAAAATCGTATTATTAACACAAAAATAAAAGTTTTGCTAGTGTAAATTAAGGGTTTAAATGGCACATTTAAACACTAATCACACACCTACACACTATACATAGTAGAAATCATTCTGGAATGTGTACATATAACGGTCGCAACCTTCGGTTACCACGGTCATGACCTTTATTTCATTTGTAGTAGTAGCCACGACATTTAGTTTTCACATCCAAGAGGTTCTCTCCTATTATATGGTGGTTGTGATCTCTGGTTGCTACGGCTGCGCCTTCTTTTTTTATCATTAACTCAAATCTTGTTTCGAATATTGTTTCTTTTTGTTTCTCAATAAATAAAGCATGTTAGGTACAACCATACAATAACTTTCCGCATGATCCCTTAAATAGATTTGTTTTTTGTTTTTGAAGCATGCTAGATAAAATTTTTGATTTCCTTGTTTGTTTTTGAATATCTCTCTTTAACTTCCGTTTCTGTATTTGATACTTTTGAAAAACTTAAAACAACAACCGAAAGTGATGAGTATAGGCCAACATCACGATTGAGCGAGAATCGGTGCCTAACACATTCCCATCTCGTACTGTAGCCCCCGAACCCTTTTTCAATGGTAAGTTTTGATCAGTGGCCCACTTTTTGTCTTTGTTGATTTTTCTCAAAATTTAAGTTGCGACTTTATTTTTTCATGTGTATGGGTATTGTTGTGCCCCGATTTTTTATAAGTGGTTCTCAGATTGTATTTTTATAGAAATGGGAGAATCAACACCAGCACTACATTTCACTTTAAAACCATTTTCAATGCAGACGATGCAAGGTTTGGAAATTAAGTTTTTAATTTGGAAAAGGTAATAGGATGCAAGGAAAATGGTTTTTACTTGAAAAGGCATATGAGCCGAACCTAATTTTGAAATGACTTCCATTTTGTTCTGTGAAGAAAATGAAAGGTAGGTTCAAGGATTTATTGTTACGAGTTTGGAAGATGTTAGACACCCAACATTATCCTTCTGGTATCAATTTTCTTAATATTAATCTTTTGTTTAATAAATTATTTTTAATTTTTATGCATCCAAAAGAGTATTTTTGGACAATATGTTGTTTTAAATATTTTTTTATATAGATCTGAAGAGGTAGAAGAAGAGAAGGAGGTTGAAAGAACGGAAGATGCAGGACATTCACTTACTTTGTAGATAGCATGCATGCTTGACATATGTAGACTTGCAAATGAAATGTATACTTGTATGTTCTCGTGGATGGTATGCATTCTTGTATGATGTGTATTCTTATGGATGATGTATGTTTTTGTAGATGATGTGGTCGAGCTTGTTTGTGCTGCCTAAATATCCTCAGGATGAGAATCATGCCAGTCATAGTGTGAGACTCGGTTCCGTTTTAAATTAATGTAATTAAATATTTATGTAATAATTTACTTGTGTGGTAATATATTTGGACATGTATGCTTTATATATATAGATATGTGTGTGGCCAGTGAACTCGATAGCTTTTTAACAAGACTTGTTAGACCCAGCTATGTGCGTGGAGGCCTAAGAATTTAATTCGAGGATACTTTTTAAATTTTGAATTTTTTGAAAATATAAACTATTTAAATTAATATAGAGTTAAAATATTAATTTTGGTATGGCTTAAACGCATATTCATTGATTCAATACATTGATGATTTGGGGGCATTTTCAGACATGTTTGAGTTTGTGGCCTAAGATTTTGTGCCAAAGCTTCCAAGGGAAGCTTCCCTTCCCCTAGTGGCTGCCCCCCTTTTTTTACCTCTCTCTTGCCTTCGCTCTCTCTCTCTAACCCCATTGGAGGACATTGGAGCTCTCTGTCTCTCTTTCATTTGAAGACTCTAAGCTTGGAACCAAGCCAAATCACAAGATCAAATGTTGCTTTACTCGACGAGGGCAACACATCAAACCAAGTAGAAATTCGATTCGGCGAATTTTGAACCCCACGGGTGTTCGAGTCTTGTGATTTTTGACTCAACGAGGTAGGATTCTAATCCCTCTATGAATATGTGTGATGTATATGTGATTAATTTCATTCTTTGTCATGAAAATGTTATGAAATTTATTGAGATATGGAAAACCCTAGATTTGGGTAAGAAATACTCTTTATAGATGAGATGGTTGAGAATTAAAGTTAAAATTGAGATTTGATTTGAGATTTGAAATTGATTTTAATCCATGAAAAGGTTTTGTTGTAACATTTGGGAAAAGTATGATTGAATTGGGAATTTTGTATAAAATCTTATTGAATATGGAAATTGTGAAAGTTTATGGTGGCTATTGAGAATTGGATTGCTGATCATGTAGTGTATACATGAATTGTGTAGGTGAAGACCATGGGTAATGGTTGAGGGGCAAATATTATTGAGATGATATGTTGTATATGTTGAAGAGTTTTTGGAATTAATGTGCGCTCGACTAGCTTATCGGTAAAAGACCGAAAACTTGCGCAATAAATGGGCGCCCATATTCCTCTGGTTAATTCCTGTAAAGGCAGCAGAGGTGCCCATCTCCTTCAGTATGACTGAAAAAGGATAATTTTGTCTGGTAATTATATATTTACTGGTTGATATTGATTGATTTATGAAAATTTGGTTATGATTGAATTATGAGAAAATTGAATCTCTTGAGTTGGGTTTGATAATATAAAATTAATTGTTGCATATCAAACATGATTTATGTTGGTTGTTTAGCATCCTATTGAGCCTCGGTTCACGTTGTTTAAATTCATGTTTTTCAGGTGTTGATGATGCGACTATGCCTTAAAAGAAATCAAGTGTATTTTTGGGCTATTTTTGTTGTATGGGATTGACTTTGCTTCCATGTATACGTTGTGAATTGGTTGAATTATGTATTGGTATTTTGAACTATCGAATTTTATGAATCTTGAGGTTGTAAGGCCATATGGCCATGAATTTCATGTGTTTGGATGAATGTAAATGTGTTATGATCGACGTGGAGATTTTTGGAAAGTAATTTTTGATATACTCATTGGTTTTGGAGTTGCCTCAATGATAATTCAAATGTTTAGAACCTTCCTCCTTTTAAAGATGGGTGATGGTTGTTTGGAGCAAGTATAAAGGTCCTAAATCTTTTTCCTTATCAAATCTTATGGTTATTCAAAGCACAAGTGTGTCCTTTTTATATAAAAACAAGCTTGGTTGAGTGCTGGGGCTTTAAATTTTCAAGAAAAGAAAGGAGTGTAGGAGGAAGACCGATTGAGCGGTCCATAGACTCCTTAAGCGGTGTTAACGTGGTCTTTTTTTTTTTTTGCAGTGGACTGAAAATGCTGCCAGTTGCATTAGATCGATCAAGTTGTCCTTAGACCTCTCGAGCAGTCTGTCTGCTAGGGCATTTTTCGGATTCTCTAAGTTTTGCTCCTATTTTCAAACTGGTTTATTTTCTTCAATTTTAACTCTTTTTGAGTCATTCTTATATTCAAATTGAAGCACCGAAAGTTTACTTCTCGAATATTCATTTCTTATATTGAAATTCTCTTCAATTTAAAATAGGTTTTGTCTTTAAAAGTTGATGGTCTCATGATTATTCTTAAGTTCCTTCGTTTCCTTTCTTTATTTGGGTTTGAGGGCGAGACAGATTGATATCAAAGATATAGGTTCAACTACCTTTGTGCCCTGGGAATTGGTTACACCACCGTGTGAGATTTAATGTTTATGTTCGATATGCATATGTTAACATGCCTAAGTGATTAGAATGTGATACTTAAGTGTTATGTGTTGTATTTGGGCATGGAGGTTAAACCTGGAAATGACATGTCTTGCCCTTGGGCATCCAATCAACTAATTTGGAGGTCGAATTAGAAAAGCGTTTGGTTGACGTTTATTTTTAATGAGAAATCTAAGTAAGTTGTTCGGATTGATGTGTTATGTAACAACTCAGCTCAAACCCAAGTATTAGCGACGGATAGATAATGAGATCTTGAGTCACTTCATGAATAAGAGAAACCCTAATTGATTCGAAGCCCTAATTTAATTTAGAAAATCCTAAAAAGGCCAAATCTCCAGAAGAGAAGCTTGAATGCTCAGAGAAGTTTTGGGACATCCTAAATTAAGTAAATAACATAAAATATAAAGTTAAAAATAAAAAATTCTCATAATTAGAGTAAAATGACCATTTTGCCCATAGTATAGCAAAAAATCTTAAACATATAAGTTTTAACACATAGACACCCAAATTCAGATATTTAGATACAATTAAATAACAAAAGACAAAATAGCAACAAAAATAACAAAAATACCCTTGCATGGCCGGCCACCTTGGGAATTATGCACAAAAAGTTACTTTTTACCTTTTTAAGCTCAAAAATGAGAAAAAATTGTATAAATTAAGCATTATTATGACCTAAGACTTTTTATACAAGTAATATACATAATAATATATTAATATAGGTAAGCAAAAACAAACAAATCATTATTTAAAGTTTTCACACAATAAATAAGTCAAAAAGTTAATTCTTGTCAAACTAGCTTAAATTGATTTAAAAACCTATACCTATTTAATTAATTACTATAAAAATTATAATAATTCATGAAAAGACTAAATAAATTATAAGCACACTAAAATAATAGGTCTTAGTAGGATAAGACACCAAAAAGGTACACAAAATTAATATTTTTTTGTATTTTTTTGCACAAAATGGTACTAAAATACAATTTAAACCCCACATTAATGCAGAATCAGATTTTGTACTTTCCCAAACAGCCCTAGCTGAATCTCACCTGCCATGATCTAAATATATATCTCTCAAATAGACCAAACCACCCCATGCAACCAATGGAATTTTAAAAAATTAGGAAAAAGTCTTACACCAAAATTATGGAACCCACCAACTCCTGGCTTATAAAATACAACCAAACACCTCCCTTCTCCTCTACATTGTTGGCAATACTAGAGAGAGAGAGACCAGATTTGTGAGCTCAAGTGTTCTTCAAGAGTTTGAGAGAAAAAGGAGAAAGAAGGAGGAAGAAGAAGCAAGGAAGCTAAGTCCATGCATCCTTCTATAACTAAGAGCATCAAACAAGTAAGTAAACTTCTTAAACCCTCTGCCATTTTCTCATAAAATACCTCTCAATCCATCTCTATAAACAACCCTAAGAATAAAAACCAAGATCAAAAAGTTTTCTCTTATGTTTCTCAGGTTTTAATAATGGAATCTTTCAATCCACTTGCGGCAATACTCAAGGAACATAAATTAACTGGACCAAATTTTATCACA
>JAULJZ010106753.1:0-11683 GCA_032270985.1 Heliamphora pulchella
TGGTTTATATCCTCGCTTTTTCGTTTGCATGTGAAAATTATTTTAAAGACTTGAAAGAGAGTCTAAAACTACACCTCGTTTTTCGAGCATGTTTAGCTTACACTGCATGCCTGTCTAGTTTCTGCTGAGCTTTTTCTCACGGTGTGAGATTTATTTTTCTTCAGGTACCGGTCACGTAGGTTGATCCGGAGTTGGCTGGAGAGGCGGAAGAGATGTAGTCTTCCTTTTTGTTCTTTCTGTTTCATGTGTGTATACATGTTTTCCCGGTATTAGAACCGTGTAATGTAAACCGTTTGGCGATTATATACAATGCATGTATGATTTACTATGAGAGTGCATTCTTGGGTGGTTGTTTGTGGGTGTTTCACGTGGTCCGGAGTTTGGGATGTGACACCAAACCTTGGTGTAACGCGTCACTATAAATAACAAAGCCCTTGCTGGCTGACGGAAGGGTAAGTACAGGCGCTGACACCAATTTGGATTTTAACTCTTGAAAACTTCGTTCACATCCGTTGGACCATTCAAACTTGACATTCTTTTGAGTTAACTGAGTTAAGGGCTTTACAATCAGGGAAAAGTCCCTGTTAGCCTAGGGGATTTTTATATTGATTTTGATGATTTTTATAATTTTATTTTCTAAGAATAAATGGCTTTAAAGAGGATAATTTTTCAAAAAGAAAGTGTTGACACATATTGTACAAATGAATTGACACATTTAGTCAAAAGAAATGACTTATCTCTCAAAAGAATTAGAATACTAAAGTATTCTTGAAAAAATTTTGTGTTGAACCCAATTATTAATTGAGTCAAAACTTTAAGGTAATGAACACTTGAAAATATCAAGTGTGTCAACCCTTTGAACAAATGGTTTGACACCCTAAACAGTTTGTTAAAGATGTTTCAATTATTAAAAATTAGTGTTGACACAAAAAAATTTTGTGTCAATACAAAAGAGTCGAAACTCTCTGGACTTAAAATGGGTTGACACAAATTGATTTTGTGTCGACACAAAAGTGGTTTCTCACTTTTGATATCTGAAACTTTGAGTCGACACAAATGCCAAATGAGTTGACACAAAAGTACCGAGGCCACCTGCAAATTTTGGGTGTTGACACAAAATTGAAGATGGATCGACACATATATCTCGAGCCTCCCTGAAGAAATTTGGTGTCGACACCAACGACCAAAGGAGTCGACACAAATATACCGAGGGTTCCTGTAGAAATTTATTGTTGACACCAAGAATTTTTTTGTCGACCCAAATGATCCTGTCCCGGATGCTGAAGTTCAAATGAGTCGGCACAATATCCATTTGTGTCGACACCGTGGTGTTGGTGAGGAAGATTGCATAAATTACGTCGACACCTCAGATGAATTGTGTCAACCCAATCGCTTGAAGATTCTTGCTCTAGACATTTTGTGTCGACCTAAAAACCTTTGTGTCGACACCTGCGACGCAATTTCAAATTCGCGGCAGACTTCAACGGTTAGATTTTTGACATTTAATACCCTCACCTACCTCTAACGGTCATGAATGCTCAAGAGTTTATATGAGTTACTTCTGAGCATTTAATCTCTCTGGAGACTTACGATTACTGTTCTATTGCTTGATTCAAATTCAAAATTCTCAAGCTCTCATTCATTGCTGAACTCCAACTCTTGTTCCTCATATCTCTTTGCCTCCTCATTTATTGTCAATCAATTTCTATAAAAAGAGTATGCTTCTTATTTAATTACTTCATTTATTGTATTCGAGGGTGAGTCACCCTTTATCCTTTGAGTCTGTGTGTAAATCTCATCAAAGAAGAGTTTAAGAGTGATTAGAAGAAAATAGGAGATTGTTTTCATAGGATCTTTTTGAACCTGCTATAGGCTTTCGAATGTGCCTGTAAACTTTTGTTTGCTCAAGCGAAGTCTTGAGGTTGTAAGGTTTTGAATGCGTCTGTGAAGTATTCTATATAGTGAAAATTCTCAAGGAAAAACTTGAGTAGTGGAAGTAGGCTTAGAAGAAGCCGAAGCACTATAAATTCTTGGTGCCTGATTCATTTTCTCTTTCCCTAATCTCTTTAATATTTGCATTGTTTTAATATTTGATTATTTTCCTGTTTTTAATGCTGTATTAAAAGGTTTTCGAAAATGTTTTAATAATAGTTATTATTTTTTATGATCCAATTCACCCCCTCTTGGGTTGCCTAGAACTAACAATTAATATCAGAGCTTGGGCTCTTGTTTTTGACTTAATTGTCTAAGAGTTTATATGGCAATCACTAGCATCGGACCTATCCAATTCGATGATCAGTCGACTAATAGACCTCCCTTGTTTTATGGAACAAATTACAATTATTGAAATGTTAGAATGAGAATCTACATTCAAGCCGTAGACTATGACCTTTGGGGAGTTATCATTAATGGACCCAAAAGACGCACCAAAACCGTTGAAGGGGCTTACGTCCCTAAACTAGAAGTTGAATGGACTGAAAATAACATTAGAGAGATTCAAAAAAATGCTAAGACTATGAATCTCCTATATTGTTCACTTGACCCAAATGAGTTCAATAGGATCTCTACATGTGACACTGCAAAAGAAATATGTGATAGACTTGAAGTTACCCATGAAGGTACTAACCAAGCGAAAAGGTCGAAAATAAGCCTGCTTGTGCATAACTATGAGTTATTTAAAATGAAGTATGATAAAATCATATCTTATATGTTTACTCGCTTTACTGATATTATTAATGGACTAAAATTCCTTGGCAAGATTTATAAGAATGCAGAAATGGTAAGAAAAATTCTTAGGTGCATACCTAAGAGTTGGGAAGCTAAGGCTACAACTATTTAAGAAGCCAAAAATCTCAACACGCTCAGCTTAAAAGAACTTTTTGGATCTCTCATGACTTATGAGATGAATATAAAGATGGACGATGAGGATGACAACAAAAAGAAAAAGGGCATTGCCTTTAAATCCTCAACTTATGATGAAGAGTCCGACGAATATTTCTCAAGTGATGAGAACGAAGGCATGACCCTCATCACAAAGAAATTCAAACGGTTTCTTAGAAATAAGAAACAATGAGGAAGAAAGTTTTTCAAGAAGGAAGGACATCGAGGTGAGCCTACCAAATTCAAAGGCGACTCAAGCAAATTCAAAAATGACTACAAGAAAGAGAAAATCATCTACTATGAGTGCAAGAAGCCTGGATAAGTCAAAACTGAATATCCTTTGCCCAAGAAGCAATTTAAGATGGAATTTAAGAAGGCTATGATAGCCGCATGGGGCGAAAGTGATGACAATAGTTTCAAAGATGAAAAGGAAGAAAACGAAGTTGCAAATCTATGCCTCATTGCTAAAGAAAATGATGAGGTAACCCATAACTCTTTCTCTTTAGATGATCTACGAAATGAATTTGAAGATTTGCATGATGAATTGAGAAAAATGGGTGCTAAGAACTCTATTTTAAAGAAGTTGGTTCTTTTCTCCTCAAGTGAAATTGAAACTTTGAAATGCAAAAAACTTGCTTTATCAAATTAAGTTTCTGTTTTGAAAGATGAAAACAAGGTTTTGATCAAAAAGGCTGAGGACCTTACCAAAATTGTTTATTAGTTCACTCAAGGAAAGAACAACTTAGACAAACTTCTTGGTATGCAAAAATGTATTTTTGATAAAGCCAGAATTGGGTATAAACCAAAGAAGAAACAAAAATTCTTAAATAATATTTTTTTCAAAATATCTTCAAATCACAAAAAATGCTACCTATTTTCATTACTATGAAGAAGGACACACTGTTACACATTGTCCACATAGAAAACTTTCATATATTTCTATCAAGAAGGTTTGAGTTCCTAAAGGAACACATACTCAAGGAACTAACACCAAAGGACTCAAGAAAAATTGGGTATCAAAAATCAAAACATGATTCTCCTTGCTGGTGTGTCTCAAATCCTCATTCAAGGAGGGGATGTGGTATCTTGATAGCACGTGTTCAAGACACATGATAGGTGACCAATCGATGTTTGCATCTCTCAAACCAAAAGATGGTGGATTTGTGACTTTTGAAGACAATAGCAAAGGAAAAATCATAGGAATTGGGTGTATCGGTAAAATTCCTTCTCCTTTTGTTGAAAATGTTTTGCTTGTTGATGATTTGAACCATAACCTTCTTAGCATAAGCCGACTTTGTGACAAAGGTCACAAGGTTGTCTTTGATCATGTTAAGTATGTTATTGAAGATTCAACCAATAACAAAATTATTTTTAAAGATCATAAGCATAAAAATATTTATACATTTACTCTAATTGATTTTTTTAAAAATGACACCAAGTGCTTAGCCGTCTTAAGTGATAATAGTTGGTTGTGGCATAAAAGGCTTGGCCATGCACACATGAACTTGATTTCTAAACTTTTAAAAAAAGAATTGGTGATTGGGTTACCCCTAATCAAATTTGAAAAGGAAAAAGTGTGTGATGCATGCCAACAAGACAATCAAGTTAGAAATTCTTTCATTTTAAAAATGGGATTTCAACTTCTAGCCCATTACAACTATTGCTTATAGACTTATTTAGTCTAATAAGGACTTTAAGTCTTGGAGGTAAGAGATATGCCTTTGTTATTATTAATGATTTCTCTAGATACACTTGACTGCTATTCCTAACTCATAAGGATGAAGCATTTGCCTCTTTAGCCAAACTGTCTCGGAGAGTTCAAAATAAAAAGATTTTCAAATTACAAGTATTCGAAGTGATCATGGTAGATAATTTGAAAATAATGATTTTGAAAAGTTTTGTGATAAAAATGGGATTAACCATAACTTCTCTACTCCTAGAACTCCTCAACAAAATGGAGTTGTTGAGAGAAAGAATAAAAATTTAGAAGAAATGGCTAGAACCATGGTTTGTGAAAACTATTTATCAAGATACTTTTGGGCCGAGACTGTCAACACCGCTTGTTTTATCATTAACAGAGTTATGATACGAGCTTCTCTCAAGAAAACCCCATATGAGCTATGGAATGGAAGAAAATCTAATATCAATTATTTTTGCGCCTTTGGGTGAAAATGTTTTGTTTTAAACAACAACAAAGAACTTTTGGGCGAGATCGACGCAAAATCTGATGAAGGTATTTTCTTAGGATATTCTGTATTTAGCAAAGCGTATAGAGTTTTCAACAAAAGAACCATAATTGTTGAAAAATTTATATATGTTATTTTTTATGAAGCTAACTTTAATTATTCAAAGGATTTTTGTGAAGATAACTTGATTGACATAAGAAAGGTATTGAAGATATCTTCATCAAAGAAAGATAAAACCAAATCAAGAGGAAGCTTCAAATCCGCAATAAATTGAAGTCCAACAGGCTACTAGATTTTCAAATTCAGAAAACTCTGATTTGCCTAAGGAGTGGAGGTATGCTCATGGTCATCCAACAGATCTTATTATTAGTGATCGATCTCAAGGTATCAAAACTCGATCCTCTCTACATAATATTTGTGGTAATTTAGTATTTCTTTCTCAGACTGAACCAAAACATTTTGAGGAAGTCGAAAACGATGAGTTTTGAACCTTAGCTATGCAAGAAGAGCTTAATTAATTTGAAAGAAACAAAGTTTGAACTTTAGTCCCAAGATCTAAGGAACACTCTATCATCGGTACAAAATAGATTTTTAAAAATAAAATGGATGAGAATGCAGTAATTCTTAGGAACAAAACTTGATTGGTAACCCAAGATTACAATCAAGAAGAAGGCGTCTATTTTGACGAGACATTTTCTCTTGTGGCTAAGTTTGAAGCCATTAGGATGTTACTTACTTTTGCATGCTTTAAAAATTTCAAACTATATCAAATGGATGTCAAAAGTTCCTTTTTAAATAGTTTTATCTTGAAGAAAGTTTTTGTAAAACAAGCTCCTGACTTTGAAAATCTAGATTTTTCAAATCATATTTACAAACTTGTCAAGGTTCTGTATAATTTAAAACAAGCTCCTAGAGTATGGTATGAAAGACTAAACAAATTCTTGATTGAAAATGAGTTTTCAAAAGGAAAAATTGTTACCACTCTTTTCATCAAATCTCAAGAAAATGATATGCTAGTTATCTAAATTTTTGTAGATGACATTATTTTTTGTTCAACTAACGAATTTCTTTGTAACACCCCAGTCCGGGCCCTAGTTGTAACCCTCTGGATTGTAACAACCCGGCTCAAACCCTAGTATTAGCGACGGACACACAATGAGAGTTTAGACTGCTGCATGAACGAGAGAAACCCTAACTCAATTCGGAAACCCTAAAAAGACCAAATACTCTGAGACAAAATCCTAATACTCAGAAAAGTCTCGAGACAGCTTAAATTAAGTAAATAATATAAAATATAAGATAAAAAATAAAAAATTCTCATAATTAGGGTAAAATGACCATTTTGCCCATAGTACAGCAAAAAGTTCTAAAAATTTAAAATTTGACACATGGACACCCAAAATTAGATATTTATAGACAATTAATTAATTAAAGACAAAATAATAACAAAAATGATCAAATTACCCTTGCATGGCAGGCCACCTAGGAATATGTGCCCAAAAAGTTACTTTTTGCCTTTTTAAGCATAAAAATGAGAAAATAAATGTATAAGTTAAGCATTATTTTGACCCAATACTTTTTATACAAGTAATATATATAATAACATAATAATGTAGTTCAACAAAAGCAAATAAATAATTATTTAAAATCTCTACACAATAAATAAGTCAAAAATTCAATTTTAGTCAAACTAACTTAATTTAGGTTAAAAGCCTATACCTATTTAATTAATTGCTATTAAAATTATAATAAATTATGAGAAGACTAAATTAATTGTAAATACATTAATATAATTGGTTTTAGTAGGTTTAGATACCAAAAAGACACATAAAATTAATATTTTATGCATTTTCTTGCACAAAATGGTACCAAAACATAATTTAATACATAAATTAATGCAAAAACAGCTTTTGAGGCTCCCCAAATAGTCCTAGCCGACTCCCCTTGCTGCCAAATCTGATGTTGCAAGTCTCAATTAAATTTCACCTCCCATGCAACTAATGAGAAAATTTAAAAATTCAAAAATTGCGTAAATGCCATAATTATTTTTATTAACCTTTTTTCCTATAAAATAGACATAAAATCCTCCCCATTCACCTTCATATTTCGGCTGAGAGTGAGAGTGAGAGAGACCATAAATTTTTCTAAGTATTCTCAAGGGAAGAAGGAAAGAATAAGATAGAAGGAAGAAAGAAGGAGGAGGAAAGGATCAAGGGAGGAGTTATAGAGCTAAGTCCATTTCTTCTTCAACATTTTAAACATAAAAAAGGTAAGAAAATCCATATAACCTTCTAATATCTTCCCACAAAATAACCCTTAATCCATCTCTATAATCAACCATAAGAAAAACAAACTAAGAAAAACTCAAAAAGGCGTTGTAGGAAGTAGTTTATGAACTGTTTATGCATGATCAAGCTTTGCATGTGCTTGCATGTGTATATTTGTGAGTTTTATGGCTTAAACATGTTTTGGAGTTTTGGTTTATATGAGTTTAAGACATGCATGCAAAGAAAACACATAAAAAATGCACACAACACAAGCTAAGCAACTAAAACCCTAGGTAACCTGATTTTCTGAGCTTACCTACTTTTTGTCACGAAATTTAAAACATCATAACTAATTGTAAAAAAATAATCTTAAAGTGATTTTTGTGTCCAGACCTATATTTTTGAGTTATCTTTCATAAAAAATCTGTTTGAAGTGATTTCGCTGGGTAGAACTTCAGATATACTATTTTTTTCAATGAGTGTCAGATATTGACCACTTTGAGTTGCAGGTCTAAAAATTATAGGTTAGAGTGAGAACCGAGCTTAGGTAAAAACATAAAACTTGTAGATGACATGTTTAGCTTGCTGTCCACCAAAAATAAGCCAATCATATGAAGTATTGATAGGCCGAGGCCCTTCCAAAAGCACTGTTGAGATTTAGTGACTGACAGACCTCTCTGTTACATATTTTTGTGAGACCAGAAACCTAGCTTTTTTGAAGCCAAGTCCATAAGTGGTAAACGTGAAAAACGTAGCTAACATATTAAATTAAATGATGAACAAAAATCAGTCCAAAATATCCTCGGATGATACCCCAATGGTTTTGAGCATTCTTTGTTAAAAACATATTCTGCTGACCCTTTTTAGGCTGACTGAACCTTTTTTATAAATTTGCCAAAATATCAAATGTTTTCCAAATAACTTGCCCTAGCACAAAACGTAAATCTTGTAGGGAACACATTAATCTAAATCCTCACCTAAAATCAGATCTAGAACCCTTGAATTGGTGCCCCAAAATAGTGTACAACAGAGGCCCATTTTCTGTACTTTTCTCTGCAAAATGTTGAACCGTTTTTACTTAAATAAAATAAAGGACCCCCGTGCCCTAGGATCTAACCTTAGTGATAAACATAAAAGTTGTAGGGAATATTGTTATCTAAGTGGTGTTAAAATATCAAAAATTAAATCTTGGTCTAATTATTTAAAACACTGTCGCAACTTTGAAACTAGCAATTAAATTTTTACCTAAAATTGGCTAAGTGTTCGAATGACGTGTTACTTATGTAACTTGAGTGTGTGAACCTTATATGATTTTTTTAAGTAATTAGTATATGAAAATAATACTTTTGATGGAATGAACTTATGTCGATGGTTCGATTCTATGTCGCATAAATTATGCTTATGTTTCGCATGCTTGTACATGAGGTTTTTGCAAGTTGAACCCTGTGCTATACCATGCCATGCTATAATTAATTGTACACGAGAAGCATAATGTACATCATATGCATTCCTGCATTGCATCTTGAATTATTTAAGTCCTTTGTGCCTTTCAAATTGGGCTGGGTGACATGAAAATCATTATTCAGTGGTTGTGGAACTAGGACGTCCCTGGTTGCCATATTTAAAATTGAAATTGGAGGTTTTTATTATAAATGGGGAATTAGGTACCATAGGTTCGTCACTATCTTTAATTAGACTTTGGGTTGACACCAAATGAGTATCCTTGTTCTTAAGCTGGGATTGGTCGACCTGGAATAAGGATGGACAAAATTGGATAAAGGTCGGTCCCCACGCCCGTTGCCATTGAGTAAAACAGTTGTAGCGTCAAGCCCGGCAAGGCATTTACTATTCACAACGAGGCGAGAATAGGTTCGGTGATCAAGAGCCATCAAGTCTACTCTGTAATTCCCAGTGTGGAATTCCTGATATTGTTCTTGATGTATGTCGGGCTGGACAATTGCATTGCATTCATTAGCATTACGCACTCGCACTACTGTTCTTATATGAGCTTGTCTCGTTAAAAATGATAAATTGTCTATCTCTTTGCCCCTTAGATTGTATTGGGTATTATACAGTATGTATTATAGGATATTTTGTTGTAAGTTTATTAGACGGTTTAGGAAATTTGTTTCTGGACTCCGGCTCATGGCATTCATGCCACAAGTAAAGAAGAAGAGCAGTTTGAGGAGAGTACGTTCATAGGAGAAGAAGATCTCAAGAGAAGGGAGAGAGGCAGGAGCGGGTTAATCCCAACAGTGCCGCTTGAAGACGTAGGATGTTTGCTTTTTGATCTTATGTTTAGTTTCCACAGACATAATGTAACTTTTGTTAGTTTTTCTGGATAACTGTAATCGTCAAGTATGTTGGACAAGTTCTGAACCTTTAATGATGTAGTAATTATCATATATAATTATGAATGCTTGGCTAGAATACTTCATCTTATTTATAGTTACATATGCCCCGACGTGCCTAGAGAACGGGGCGTCATACTCTTTGCAAGGACTTTGCTAAGTGTATGTAGGGAGAATTCGAGATGAGCATGATGGGAGCTCAACTATTTTCTTGGACTTCAAATCAGATAAACTCAAAAAAGAATCTACAACAATCAAGCTAAGTACACACGGGACAAATTGAAGAGGTTCGACATGCTAAAAGTAAAATTCATGAGAACTCCAATGTGTCCTACAACAAAGCTTGACAAGGACAAAGATGGTGTAGCAATAGATGAAAAGCGATATAGAGGCATGATTGGATCTCTATTATATTTAACTGTTAACCGTCCCGATATTATGTTTAGTGTATGTATGTGTGCTATATTTCAATCAAATCCTAAAAAATCACATGTGACCGCTATTAAGCGCATTTTTAGACACTTCTTAGGTACACAAAACATAGAATTATTTATCCTAGAGGAATAGCCTTTGAGTTATTTAGCTATTCAGATGCTGATTTTATTGGTTGTAAAATAGATAAGAAAAGTATAAGTGGAACTTGTTAATTCCTAGGACACTCACTAATCTCTTAGTTTAGCAAGAAACAAAACTCAGTAGATTTGTCTACAGCCGAGACTGAGTACATTGCAACTAGAAGATGTTGTGCACAAGTTCTTTGGATGAAACAAGAATTAGAGGATTAGATCATATCCCTACAAAATGTGACAACACAAGTGCAATTAATATATTCAAGAACCCAATACAACCCTCAAGAACCAAGCATATTGAGATTAGACATCATTTTATACGAGATTATGTGCAAAAAGGTAATATCGAACTTAAATTCATTGGCATAGATTACCAATTAGCTGATATTTTCACAAAACCTTTAAATGAAAAAAGAATATACTATATTAGAAGAGAACTTTGTATGTTATGTGCTCCTAATTCATGATTAAAATGCCATACTAACCATGTATTTTCATTGCATTTCAATGCTTTTGATATTCTTCATTGATGTGTGAAAAGTGTTGACACCACTTGAAAAAGTGTCGATACATTTGTGTGCTGAGTTGACCCAAAACTGTATAGTAATGGCACTGCAAGAAAAAGTGTCGACCCGTTTCTATATAGTGTCGACTCAAATTCGTTGCATGACTCTCGGTAAATTTGTGTCGACACAAAACTTAATCGTGTCGACCCAAACGACCAAAAGTATCAACACCTTCTGAAAAAGTGTCGACATAATTTCCTGTTTCGAATACCCACACTCGCAAAGAAAATTGTCAACACAATTGACATGTGTTGACACAAATCTTTATGTTTATATAAAGAGGCGTCGGTCCCCCCCACGTCGCATCGTTTCCCTCTCTCTCTAAAACTAACTATTCATCTATAGCTATTTTTCTCCTTTTTGAAAAACGTGTCGACTCTTCGTCTCCATCCTCCTTCTCTCTTCGATTCCAACTCCAATCGATCAAGATGCCACCGAGAATGATGGGAAAGGGCTCAAAGCGATCCGAAAAAACGAGTTCCTCGAACCGTAGGGCCACTAAAAAGAAGAAGACGACCACCCCGACGGCAACGGCGGCAGCGGTTGCGATATTCGAAGCCGTAAGGTTCAAATCCCCCAAATTTCAACAACTCTATTTTGCTTCTTTCGTAAATTGCAAGGTTATTCTTGGGCGTAGTATAGATTTTACTTTTTTCGATTCCATTGAAGTGAGATTCAAGGATCTCTTTTCTAGTCTCGGGTGGGAGAGACTCTTACAAATCCGAGAACCTCATTATCCCACGCTTGTTAAATCTTTCTATGCTCACTTTCACATTTTTCTGATTCTGTCCACCACCATAACCATATGGGTAAATGGTGTTGAAATTCATTTAACCCCCTCCATCTTAAATGAAATCCTTTGTG
>JAULJZ010106764.1:0-11683 GCA_032270985.1 Heliamphora pulchella
ATTAGAATATTTCGTGTTGATCTTAATTGAAAATTAAGTCAAAATTTTTTAAGGCAAAGTATACTTGAAACTTATCAAGTGTGTCAACACCCATTGATCAAATGGTTTGACACCCTAATGATTTTACAAGTTGATTTTTAGGTACCAAAACGTTAGTGTCGACACAAACTAATTTTGTGTCAACACAAAAGTGCCGAAGTGCCGAAGTATCAACACAAAAGTCGACACAATTTCTATTTTGTGTCGACACAAAAGTGATCCTCATTTTTTATTTTCGAAAGTTTGGGTCGATACAAATAGAAATTGTGTCGACACAACACAACCGAGACCTCCTGCAGATTTTTAGTGTCGACCCCAAGACAAGTTGTGTCGACCCAAAAGTTCCGATCCTGCCTGCAAAATTTTGGTGTCGACCCTAAGAGCAAATGTGTTGATACAAAACAACTGAAGCTGACTGCAGAATTTTGGTGTCGACCCCAAAGATCAAATGTGTCGACACAAAAGTACCGAGACTCCCTGCAGAGATTTAGTGTCGACACCAGAAACAAGTTGAGTTGATACAAATGGTCTCTCCGGATGCTGAAGCTTTAAATGAGTTGACACCAGATTCAAATGTGTCGACCCCAAAACGTTGGAAGGTAAAGTGCAGAAATTGTGTCGACCCCTCAGAAAATTTGTGTCGATCCAACCACTTGAAGAACCCTGCCCTAGACACTTTGTGTCGACACCAAAACTATTTGTGTCGACCATAAAGCCGAAAATTCAAAATATGACAGATCTCAACGGTTGAATTTTTGGCATTTATTACTCCCACCTACCTCCAACGGTCATGAACTCACAAGAACTTATATAAGGAGTTACTTCTCAGCATTTAAGAGGTTGGAGACTTGCATTTACTGTTCTATTGCTCAAATCAATCTCAGAAATCATCAAGCTCACATTTATTGCTACAACTCCAATTCTTGTTCCTCATCTTTCTTTACCCTTTCATTTATTGTAAATTATTTCTGTAAAGAGAGTGAGTGTTCTTTATTTATTACATCTCATTTATTGTAATCAAGAGTGAGTCACCCTTTAGTCTTTGAGTGAGTAAGTAAAACTCATCAAAGAAGAGTTCAAGAGAGATTAGAAGAAAACTTATGCTTGTTTTCATAGAATCTTTTTGAAGCTGCATAAGGCGTTGAATGTGCCCGTAAATATTCAGATAGGTCAAGAGAAGACTTGAAACTTGTAAATGCTTAGAATACGCCCGTGAAGTATTCTGAATAGTGAAAATACT
The DNA here is from genome assembly GCA_032270985.1 of Heliamphora pulchella. Taxonomy (NCBI): domain Eukaryota; kingdom Viridiplantae; phylum Streptophyta; class Magnoliopsida; order Ericales; family Sarraceniaceae; genus Heliamphora; species Heliamphora pulchella. The sequence goes on from JAULJZ010106764.1 coordinate 1,280, forward strand.
CAAGGGAGATCTTGAGGAGTGGATGTAGGTTAGGATAAAGCCGAACCACTATAAATCTCTGGTGTCTGGTTCTATTTCTCTATCTCTCATCTTTTAATATTTGTATTGCTTAAATATTTGCATATCTTTTTTATTACAATATTAAAAAATTTCTGAAAAAAGTTTTTATATTGCCTTTTATTTTTTAAAGATCCAATTCACCATCCCCTCTTGGGTTGCCTAGATCTAACACATTAGCTTTCGGTAATTTTATGATCTATGAAAATGCATTATTAATTAGATGTTTCATTTTTTTCTATTCAGGACGAACCTAAACCTGTAGTTCAGATATAACTATCTATATATATATTGATAAGAGATGCATAGATTTTTGAGAGATCCAAAAATTTACTTTGGATTGGGAACATCTCATTATGGATTCACAGACTGAATTTAACAAGTTTTCACTATGAAAAGTCTCTCGATATACTAGAAGGCTGGTGTTGCTCCAATTATTTTGTATTCGATGGTGATCATATCTAGCGTTGTGCCCAAAGAAGGCGTTGAATGAGTAATGGAAAATATTGCGGTGTGAATTGAAATTTAGGAGGTTTAACAAAAAAAAAATAATGAGTAATTTTAGTATAAGTCTTATTATCAATTGATAATAGAGTTTTAGTCCCGTAATATTTTTTTTTCACAGTTTTAGTTTCATGCGATACGTGATACATTTATCAGTTCATAAAACTGAGACATTAGTTAAGTGAAAATGTGTCACTTTTCATTCTCAACAGTTATGATAACTTGATAAATGTATTACTTGAATTTCTCCGCTTATTCAAAATGAAAAATATTATTTTTTAAATAGCAATAAATTAGATATAATATAATTATTCTAATTTTTTTTGATTATTAATTATTTCAAATTTGATAGGACTAAATCTTTTAAAATAAAAGTTTTAGGACTAAATCTTCTATGAGGTTTAAAAAAAAAACTAATCTTTAAATTTTTTTCAAATAATTGATATGCATGTTGTGTGAGAAAAGTTAATTTTAGAATATTGTTTTAGGCCTACATTGATCACAATTCAAGAAAATCTCAAAAGTAAACAAATAGTCATTGGTAAGTGATGTTTGGATTAGTAAATTTTTTGTTTTTTATTTTATAAATAGGAACAATTTTAGCCCCCATTTTTGGGAAAAAGAACAAAAAGACATTATTTTTCTCCCCCAAAAATTAGAAAAACTAATACCTTAACTTTTTTCTCAGCATTTCATTATACATATATAAAAGGATACAATTATTTTTCTTACATATTATAAGTTAAAACTACCAATATTTTGTTAAAAGAGTATCTTTTAGGGTGAGCTTATCTCCGGTCTCTAAAGGGTTGGACCGGTCTAGTTGGATATTTTTTTGATGATCTAAATAGTTTATTTTATTGTTATCAGTATTATATATTATTATTGTAAAAAATTAAATTGGTCGAATATCGTTAACTTCGTTAACAAATCACATTATGTTAATAAAAATAAATTATAATATTTATTTTATTATTTATTTTATTAACATAAATATAATTTGTTAAGGCAGTTATCAATATCTGATCAATTTAATTATTTACAGTAATAATATATAAACTGAAAATAATAAAACAAACGACTCATATCATTGAAATGGATCTATTATGAATCCAAAAAAACTCTAACTCGACTAGTCGAGTCCCTAACAATACTAGAGAGAAGCCAAATTCTATCTTTTAAGTGTCATACAAAATTTTGTTCTATGGAATGTTGTTAAGAGTCTAATAATGACAAAAAGATTTTAATATTTATATATTTTTAAATGTCAAGCCTATAATTTTTATAAATATTAATTGCATTTTACACAAATATCAGTATATGTTTTCGCTCTTAACGACAACCTAAGGGCTATCATGATTAGCATATTTCATCTTTTAAAAGTCGCTAAGAAAGTCAAGTTAACAAATGAGCCACTTTAGCCCTTGTTTGGTATCTATTAAAAGTTGAATTTTTAATAAAAAAAGAGTTATTTTTCAACTTATAGTATTTGCAATCTCCAAAAAGCCACTAAATGTTTTTCTTTATTTTCAAACAAAAAAATTATGTACACATCTCAAACATTATAACATTTTTTTAGAATAAAATGACTATAATATTTTCAATTAAAAAGGTCATCTCTTTACAAAAATAAAAAGCCATGATAATATCCCAAATAATATAACTTAAAAGCAAAAAATAAAGATATATATTATATATTTTAATAAAAAAACAAAAAAAAAATGTAAAAAATTATCCCAATTAACAATCTAGCTTTTTATCATTTTTTTTAAAAAAAAAGCTAAATCTCTTACAAGTCAAGTTTTTTAAACATTCCAAATAAAGCCTTATTAAAATTGGATCATATATATGCATGTGAGATGAAAATAAATTTGTTCACTCACCTGAAAAAGTAGATGACAAATACCCTCTCTTTTATTAGTCCAAATTGTGGGCTTCCTGCCAAATATATGGTGAGTTCCATAGTTTAATCCAATGAGAGAGTCAATATTCTTCACTCACATCATCAAGTGTTTTTTTCTTAATATCATAAGTTAATAAATGAGATTATGTATACTATGATATTTTTTGTATTATGTTCGGTTAAAGTAAAATAAAATATGAGATAATAGATACAAAATTTATCCATTCGATAATGAAACAAAATAGTATAGGGGACACAAATAATCCCAGAAGAAGGTGACACATATAATATCATGAATATTGGACTATTAACGGCTTCGTTTGTTATTTTGGATGTATTAAATAGAATAAAGAAGATAAATAATACTATGAATTTTTCATGTATTTTCTTAATGCTAGAAAATTATAAAATAGATATACGTATAGTAAAAAATTTTGTTCACATGCAACCAAAGTTAGAGTAGTATAAATAATAAAATAAGAGTGCTAGAGTTACTTTTGATGGGTAAGATAAAGAGTAAAAATAATTCGGAGCTTAATTCTAATACTACTAAGAGATTTAATATTGTTAATACTATGAATGATGAATACTATTTTTTTTCCATAATATTATTTCTCCTAATTCCACTTTATCAACGCGAGATAATTATCTCCAGAGACAAAACTAATTTGGTTGGAACCTAGTGTCTTTCTATTTTTAATTTTTTTTGGGTTTAAGATGGATTCACAATGATGATTTGAATCGCTCATTTTATAGGATTTACATAATAGATTATTTATGCACAAAAATTAATTTGATCAAATATTAATAGATATACAAATAAATGACATTTATGTTGTATCAGAATATTATGTTGTAGATTCTAAACCAATCGAGTAAACAACCTACAATTAGATTGGTCGAAATTTGAGTAGCTTAAAAAACGTGAAATATCTTGATGTAATCTTTTTATAATAAACTTCAAAACTAATCAGAATAAAATTTTGTCTATGATTGGTTCAACTTATTTCTCTTTCATACTATATTTGGAATTTATCCTAGCATAACATATATTAAACATATCATTTTATCTTCTAAACTTATCATATTGTAATATACGAATGAAGTCTAAAAGTTAATTGCCTTACTCAGCTGTTAACTTTTTTTTAGTGGTGCAAGGTTTTCCGTCACTATTCTCCTTAAAACTCATGGCTTTACCAGTAATTTTTTGCACCCTTCCTTCTCTCTTCTAGTCTTGATCGACAGATATATTCATTTTTTGAGAGAATCGCTTTCCTTTCCTCCTCACTTGAGGGTTAGGGTTGATTTTTCTTTCTTTCTTTCTTTCTCTCTTTTACTCTTCATTGTTCGTAATCCATCTTCGCCAGACTCAATGTCTTATGGTAAAAAATTAATGATTCTTTCTAGTGACTCCGATAAAGAAGTAGAGTCATTCTTCTTAAAAATCAAAGATAAATACATACAAAATCATTCCAAAATAGCGACACCCAAATTTACGTGGTTTGGCCCATTTGGCCTATGTCCATGGGAGAGGGAGTTTCACTATATTATGAGAATAGAGGAGGAGGAGGAAGATATACAGTGTCTCACTTAGATTCACTCAAACTCAACTCACAAACTCTCTCTGCTTACACACTAATACACTTCATTGATTTATATTCTTCTCTCTATTTCTATACAGCATAACACACATACACCATTTTATAGGAGAGAAGATGAAATAACACATTAAATATCCAGATTTGTAAGCGCAGCAAATCTTGACTTTAGTGCAAGCAGGGCCAGTGGGTCGTGCATGATAAAGAAGCTGACCTGCTTCTTGATTTCTATTTGCTGTTGTTTGTTGACTTTTGTGTTCTTTTTTTTTTGTTGCATTTAATATAGTAGTTGAGTATAGACCCATCACATCGTAATCCATCTTTGCGGGTCTCAATATCTGATAGTTGAAAATTAATCATTTTTTCTATTGATTCCGCTGAAAAAATAGGGTCATCCTTCATAGAAATCAAAGATTTCAAACTCCTCTTCTAGATCAGAAAGAGTTAGGCTTCCTTCGGGGTCTTAGCCTCTAATCAGCTCCGCCAGTAAGCCCTAGCTGAACGACCTCACCGAATCATAGGTCGTACTCGTCTTCCCTTCTCCGTAGAGAACATCCCCTCTTTCGAAGAAGCTGCTTTCATCTCTAATTTTCAAATTCCAAGCCTGGTCCGCCTTAAAGCCCCTGAGCAGGGGTGAACCGGCCTGTGCTAATCTTCTAAAGAAGGTCTCTTTCTACGAGGGCGCTCTCCTGAGCAAGCTTCGGTTTTCCATCCCCCAAATTGTGAGGGAATTGCTTTAATTCCTTAGAACTTGCGCCTAGCTAGTTTGTTCCAAACGCCTAGAAAATCCTCATCGGGTGCATCTCCTTTGGCATTTATGTAGTGACCAGAAATTCTCTCTTACCGTGTGGGAATTCTCTGGTACTTTTTAAATTTGTTCATAGTTTTCACCAATATTTTATTTTTATTTCAAAACAATTTAGACAAATATAATAATTATCTTGCTCCTTTTATACTTAACAAACAAAAAAATCTAAAAATTTCTGTTATTTTTTAATAAAACTTCTATCCTAAAACAGATAAAAAATATTGAGTAAATTACACTGACCTTCCCTATGATTTCTGACAAAAACAAAAATCTCTTTTGTAGTTTTTGAAATATCACTAACCTCCATCAGGTTTAATTTTTTACATTAAATTAGTTCAACCGTTAAATTTTTGCTCTGCTACGTCTTGTTTAATGCGTTTTTCGAATAAATTTTTATGATCTAATCCGTTCATTACGTAGAACTTATCGAGTTTGTTTGGCATGTAAAATTTCAAATTCATCTAATACCTGTAACTAAGAGATTGAGTAACATTTGTTTAACAATATTTTTTTAAATTATAATTTTTATTTATTAGTTATAAAACAATATTAGAATATTTTATTTAATTACATAGTTACAGATATTGGATGCATCTGAATTTTTATATGCTTAACAAACTCGAAGAATTCTACGTAATGAATGGATTGGATCATAAAAATGTATTCGAAAAATGCGCCAAACAAGGCACATCTGAACGAAAATTTAACGGTTAGACTAATTTGATGCAAAAATTAAATCTGAGGGGAGGTTAGTGACATTTCAGAGATTATAGGGGAGATTTCTGTTTTTGTTAAAAATCAGAAGGGATGTTAGTGTAATTTACCCAAAAATAGTTATTTATTTATTTTTTCTTTTCTTTTCTTTTACTTTATTTTGTTGGTGTTTCGTATTATTAAAATTAATAACTTATAAATTGTAACTTGTAACAGAAGTTGTGAGTGTTCAGTAAAAATTATAACTTGTAATTGAAATAAAAAAATAATTATAATTTATAACAAAAATTGTAAGTGCTTAAAATAAATTATAACTTATAATTAAAATTAATAACAAAAAATTAAAAATTGCACCAAGAAGTTTTTCTAAACAACCGCTTCATAATATTTTCCATTTTATGCATTTTTTCTGAATCTTTTTAATCAAAGAAATCTACAAGGAAATTTTTCGAGGGTTTCTGGCAAGCAACAATACAAGTCCTATCCAACACTAAGTCTTCGTTTGGATTAAAGGATTTGGATTAAAGGATTTGGAGGTTTGGATTAAAGGATTTGGAGGGGAAGTCCTATCTAACACTAAGTCTTCGTTTGGATTAAAGGATTTGGAGGGGAAGTAAAGAATTTAAAAGGAAAAAATTAATTGTAATATTGTTTGGTTTATTTTTTAAAGAGAAAAGAAAAATAGATGGAAGGAAAGTGAATCAAAAAATGACAAGTTTCTTATCCCTCCTAAATTAGAAAGAAATGGAGGAAAAGTGAATGAATGACTATCATGATTTTCATAATGATAATTATAACCTCTTATGTTTAAATTAAAAGTAATAATTTAAACTAATATAAAAATATTATAAAAATAAATAAATATCAAATATATTTTTTATTAATTATTATTAAATAAATAAAAAAACATAACACTTTCATTTCTCTTTTGAATAATCAAATAAGAAAGAATAATAATTCTCTTATTTCTATTCACTTTCCTTCGGTCTTTTTTGAATAACTAAATAAAAAGAAGGATAACTCTTCCCTTTCTCTTTACTTTCTTTCACTCTCTCTATCTTGTAATTAACATTTTTCTTCACTCTCCTTTCCCTCAATTCAAACGACGGCTAAAGATTAGAAGCGAAGATGACGAAGATGTAGAGGGTTGTGCGAAGATGCTTGTAGATTTCATTCTCTTTGATTGGCCTGGAGTTCACCGGACAGAGCTTTGGTCTTTGGAGGATCCCTTCTCGATGCCCAATCTTTCATTATACTTTCTTCCATAATTTCTCTTCTTGGTATATACAGGAAGGTATTACATATAACCATTTGTATTTTTCTATCCAATGCTGTCAAGAAATTAGGATGTTCTTTATGTTCGTAACTCAGGAAATCGGAATCCTTTGCCAGTGTACGTCTTCTATCGCGAGCTTTTGTTTCTATATTGCGTATGTAAACCTAACTGTGTGCTGACGTGAACTAGATCAACCATTCAAATTGATTCCCATCTTTGGTCTTTTTTTTTTTTGGATTGTTCAACATGTTGTCTTAAATATCTTGAACAGAATTGTGTAGTTTTAATTGAAGTAATTTGTTGTAAGGGGTATGAGAATCTTGATCCATCATATTTGGAAATGTTGTGGATTTCACTATTTCAGTCAAGATGGACCTTTTGTGGTACTAGGGTTTGATGAGAAACTTAAAACTTCAAATATGGGTCTGCTAGCACTTCATGAGTGAGATTGGGGTCCAACTATTAGATTACCCTTCTAATTTAATCCGGTGTCTTTGATTCGAAGAGCTTAATGTTAGGCAATAAAGATTAGGAAAATGATACTCCCACTACACTTTTTTATAAATACATTTTAAAATTTGTATTTTAGTGTGCATTAAAGCGTCTCATGTGCAATTTTAGACACTAAAGACTCATTTTGAAGTGCAATTACACAAAAATGAGTGAGATTATAAATTCCCAGAAAATGATATCCTCATTCAACTTTTTTATAAATGCACTTCAAATTTTGTATTTTAGTAGACAGTTAAAAGCGTATCATGTTTAATTTTAGACACTAAAGAAAAATCTTGGAGTTCAATTACACAAAAGACGAGTGGGAATATAAAATTTGAACGGTATTCTATCGTCGTCATGTGGGTTAACAGGCCAAGAAACTATTTCATATCTTGAAAACAGATTTTTTTTTGCATAGAATGTGAAATAAAATCTCTTTTTGAAATGTATGGTAGAAGCAAATGGCCTTATATCATTCCATTTTGTCAGGGATAGCAAACTCAAATGCTGATTTCAGGTTCCAGGATACTTTCCTGTGTTTGTTTCTCAGAATAGTTTTCCAAATATTTTATTTATTTATGACTATTTCACTTTATGCATGTTTTTTTGGATGCTTAGCCTTTCCCCTGTCTCTGTGTTTAGAAATCATGATTCCCACACAAACTTTTGGTTATGGGCTGAAACATGTTGGGTTGCTTGATACAATACTATCTATGGTGTTGGCTGTCGAGATTCATGTGTGTAGGAAATGCTACTGACCTTCCAGATGCATGGTCATATGATTTGTGTTTCCCTATTACCACCACAACAAAATTCAAGCTGGTCAAATATTGATCAATTGATTGGCCAATGCAACAGTCTTGTTCATGTGATCTACCTCGACGACCAGTAATATCCTCCGCTACGCGTGGCGTCGGATCGAGTCATGGAAAATAACATCTCCGCAAAAAGTGAGGGTAATGTTGCCTATCTTCCTGTCTCCCCAATACATCTAGCAGTAAAAGGTGCCTTATCCATTTAGTACGTCATTTGGAATTCTTGTTCAAGGATCTACTAGTGGTAATATTAACTAGAGAGCTCAAGGTCATGTTGAAACCCCTTATAGTCACCAATTAAGACACAGTAGAATAACATCATAATTGACCTATACAATTCTATTGATGCTCTCTGGCCTGTAAAATTCCTAAGTGCAATGCCATTGATATTGGCAATATCCCTTAGTTACCAGTCAAAATAATTAAAATACACTGGAGTAACATTTGATTTAATCTATATAAATCTATTATTCTCTTTGGCATTAGATTTTTGTATGTGCATTGCTATTGATTTTGCGGTGGCATTGCTGCCTCCGTTGAATGTACCATCTTATCGCCACCCTTGATTAATAGATTGGTCCACTTGGGATGTTTTATTCAAAGGATCTGCCTCTGTCAATCCCAACTGTGGAGCATGATATACAACAAAACACATTCCACTTGCCATGGAGACCTTTCGCTGATGAGCGCGTATTAACAATCTGTGCGAGCCAAGGATCAGGTGCAGTAGCTCTGCATGCAAAGGCTCAGCACTCACTCCGCTCGAAGGCCCATGTGCAGCAACCCGTGTGCAAATAGCCCCACACGAACAGGACTTTGTGCATGGTGGTATGCAATTACACACGGTGATGCTGGATGGTCACAAACAAACTTTTAAGAATCTGCACCTAAAAGAACTTAGGTATTCGCACCTATGGTTGAACTGGAATCCACACAAATTCTAAAGGAATTTTTTTTATCCAATCATTCAATGATCTAAAATACAAGTTTAAGACTTTTAAATAGACTATTGAGATAACAGAAGATAAATATGAAAATAAAAAAACCAAGTTTATCTAAACTAATCTCATCACGACAAACTAATCCTATCTAAACTAATCTTCATGAAGTAATGCCTAGACATGAAAAATTCTAAAATAATGAACTAATGTCTAAAATAATTAAAATTTATAGATTTTAAATATTATTTAGGATTGAACACAAATAATCCATAGGGAGATTTTTTTGGTTTCCCGTATTTTCTCAATTGCCAAGAAACATCGATTCCAGTGAGTTAAGACTGTGATGAGGTACTAAAAATTGAGAAACCTCCAAGAATGGAGCACCTTTCAGCACACCTGTGGGCAATATCAAAGGCTCCATTGTGCCTCAGAAAGAAATCAATTTTTTCACAATAAAATTAACATTAGTACTCAGATTCAATGAGAATTCAAGTAAACTTGGACGACAGTCTAATTTATGGGCAAGAGAAGTGAGAAGAAATGTAGACAGGTAGGGAGATAATGAAATGGGACTGGATTAGCGATAGATCAATGGTGACTGATGTAGACTAATGTAGGGGAAGGAACACGAGATGTTGGAAGAAGACAATTATCACAAATAGAGTTAGGTGATAAGAGTTCATTAACTTAACAGGTCAACTCAACGTGGTGCTAAAGAAGTAAATGCTCAACTAGGTCATTTGATGTTTTTTCTTGACAATTATTTGACAGATCAGTAATCTCTGGTAGGTTAGTTATGTTTGCTAATGGAAAAATAGGAATATTCTTATCCAGTAAATTTCTTATGTGACGAGACTTGCTTTCTGGTTCAATTGGGGACATATTGAAACAGATGGGCACTAGAGAAGTGGACGGAGGTAACGATTCATTATCTTTGACTTTGGGTGGTAGAGGTTTGAGTAACATAAGTATATCATTATGCCAAACCCAGTAACAATTTTCTAGACTTTTAATGGCGCTCACTTCACATACAAGGACAGCCAAGAAGAGCAACGCCACCATGATAAGATATCACAATAAATATTGTCCAAATATAAACTACTATGGCCTTGAACATTTTGTTGAAACTAACAAATTGAAATTATTGTCTTAAATTACCTTACAATCACTAGTTCTTTTTGACTGTAAGACCTAGAAATAATATTTACAGGGAAACTCTCATCAATAGCAAATTTGCTCTTTTTTTCTTCATTATATGCAACTATGTAAAAATTAATGGTAACTTAGTCGTGA
>JAULJZ010106775.1:0-11683 GCA_032270985.1 Heliamphora pulchella
AGCCCACTAATCTTGTTTATTTAAATTCAGCTCATTAACTTTTTTATTTTTATTTTTATAACAGCCTATACCCGTTTAAACTCTAAGCTCACTAACTACAGTGTGCTGATTTTTTTGTGGTAAGAAAAGAAAATCGATTATTTAAATGAAGGCTTGCTAAAAAGGTGAATTTAATTGTGGGCTTAAACTTGTTGTGCATTTACATAATCATTATCGCATATCATGTATATTTTTATCGTTAGTTTTTTTTCTACGAGTCTCGCCTCATGTTGTTTAACAACATTTCAGATGATAGCGAGAAGAAAGTGGTGGAGTAAGGTGGATGGTCGCATGACATTTTTTGTGTAGATTTATAGAATTACATATTATTTGATAGTATATTTTGAGAAATGTTAGTGTAAATGTAATTCTCGTTTTGAGCATTCGGTTTAATGTTTTTTGGTTAGAATACCCGTGTTGTAAGGTCCTAAGGTCATATATTCATAATTTGTATGCATGTGAGGACGTTGAGCTCGTCGATAGGTTGAATTCCTTAATTTTTGAGTGATGTATCATGATCTTGAAGTTTGATTCTGAATTTTTTGGTTAAAAAAATAGAATTGTTTTATTTTCAAATGTATGATTTATTTCTTGTGTTTATCTATCTCAATCAATGTTCCAATGATGAAAAAATTGGTGACTTTTCAACTATTGGAAAATTTTTAGATTTTTGGGCTGTAAATTCTTGGGTACCTCACCGCTCGAGCGGTGAGGAGCCCGCTTGAGCGGACTCCGCTGGCTGGTATTTTATTGAATTGTGATTTGAAAATAGGATTTTTATGAAATGATTTTGGATATTCTTTGGAGTATAAATGGGCTGTTTTGGGGAGTCTCTTATATTGAAAAATTGGTTCTTTTATTCTCATATTTGTTAAGAAAATTAGAAGTTTGGTTTCTTTTAGTGAGTATTTCCTTAAATAGGGTTCTTGCTTTTGTTAAATTATTCAGGTTTTTAATACTACGAAATTGGGGCGTTATTTAAATCCGATAACGGCCAAAATTAAACTTAAAGTCGACAGCGGTTAAATTTAACTAAAAGCCGACAGTGGCTAAATTTAATTTGAAGTTGACAGCGACTAAATTAAATTTAAAACCGACAACAGTTAGATTTATATTTAAAGTCGACGGCAGCTAGATTTAATTTGAAATCGACTGTGGTTAAATTAAACTTAAAACTAACAATGGCTAAATTTAATTTGATGCAGACAACGGGTAGATTTATATTTAAAGTCGACAGCAGTTATATTTAATTTGAAGTCGACAGCGGCTAGATTTAATTTAAAGTCGACAGCGGCTAGATTTATATTTAGAGCCGACAACGGCTAGATTTATATTTAAGCCAACGGGAGCTAATTTTAATGTCTGCAGCAGCTAGATTTAATTTGAAGCCGACATTAGCTAGATTTATATTTAAAGCCAACAAGGGTTATATTTAATTTGAAGTCGATAGCGACTAAATTTATATTTAAGCCAACATTGGCTAATTTTAATACCGACAGTGGCTAGATTTAATTTGAAGTCGACAATGACTAGATTTATATTTAAAGCTAACAACGGCTAGATTCATATTTAAAGTCGACAACGGCTATATTTAATTTCAAGCCGACGACGGCTAGATAAAAATATATTTTTTTAATGAACTATTTAACGCTTTTGTCGTGATTAAATCAGGTTTTTTAAAAAATATTTTTAACAAATTTAATAATATTTAAAACACTATTTAACAGTTTTTGTCACTGTTTAAATGAGTTCTAAATAAATAAAAAAAAATTTAAAATAGCTCTCTTCCTTCTTCTTCTCTCTGTTTCTACTGAATGCCCACCAAAAGTTGCTTTGGCTTTGGTTTTCTTTTTTTCACGGAAAACTGATCTGAAGAAGCCGGCCTCCTCTTGCATTATGGATGTATTTATAATGAAAGATTGGAAATGTGCTACGCAACTCATCCACCCACGTGCACAGTGGGTTGATTCATGGATTCATGGGTTGTGGGATTTCCCACGTTTTCAACCCATTTACTTTCTTTTTTTTTTTTTTTGTAAATTATTTGAAATTCAAGTGGCATTTATTATTTAAGCCAACACTAAATACCGTCCCATAAACATTTAAAATTAGGGAGGATATGGGTTCTACCCTTTTTTTTTGTTTTTGTATTTTGCATATTTTTTTTAATTTGAAAATTAAACGGGTATATAGCAAACCCACTTTTTTTTTTGTTTAATTTGAATTTTTCTATTCATTAATTATTTTTTATAAAAAAAAAGTATTTTAACATATACGAATGATAACAACAAATATTCTTCGTTGGTTTGAACTGCAGACAAATTACATGATGTTTTTAGAAAGTTACCATAGTAATTGTGCATTTAGACTTGATATCTAAAGCGAGTCAAACTGTAGCAACAATCTTAACTTCTATCAAACAAATAAAACTCACTAAAACTAAAAAGAAAACTCAACACTGAGAGAATAAACCATACAGAATTTATAATGGAAAAGCTGGAGCTTGCCAGATGCCAAATTTGTTAAGTTGAACCAACCTTTGTAGGAAAGTAAAATGCCAAAGTCACACTTCGTATGTAAGAAAATTCTAAGTTCCCATGAGAAGCTAATGAATAAGCATGAACTTGGAATAATTCAAATTGAACTTCCAATCGAGCAATTCAAGATTGCAAACATCATTGTCTTTTTTTTCTAGAAGAAGTAGACCTCCAGAGTATCCTTGGGCTAACGCACATAATCAACAGGCCAATGCCTTATAAAATCTTTATGTTCACCAACTGGCTAAAATTAAGGACTTGCAAACTTCTTTCCCATAATAGTTTTACAACAAATCTATGCACAAGTAAACAACCAGTGAAGATTAAAGAAAAATATATAAGTCCATAGTAATCAACAAGAAAAAAAAAAAAAAGCTCTTAACAAGACCCCAAAAAAAAAAAAACTTTTGTCCTTTCCAGGACACATACGTGCATATACCTGTACAATAAGATGTAGACCATGTTTATTAGTAGAAACTCAAAAGTCCCATAAATCATAGATCATGCCTATGCAGAACAAGTCATAAATTCATGAAAACTATGAGGGGAAAATTACACAAATACCCATTTAATTATCATTGAGTACCATGTTGTCGTCCTCAACTTCATAATGCTACATTCATGTCTCTTAATTATTTAACTTGTATCATTTACACCTCTCTATGGGAGAGGCATTTTGTATGATTTTTGATAGTTGATGGACCTAAATATACGATTATGAAGTTGAGGGAGCAACATACTACTTAGTAATAGTTGACGGGGTATTTGTGTTATTTTTCCAAACCACAACCATAAATCACAAATTAATCTTGAAACTCGAGAACCCATACGCAAAAAAAAAAGTACTAAGAAACCATCACATATATACAAATAAATCAATGTATTATCAATTCATAACAAAACAAAATTACAAAATGAGATACAAAAGTCTGAACATGCATGAACAATATCACATTCATGTCATTCGACATTAAGTTATAAGAGTAAAAGAATCTGTAAAACAAAATGAGATACAAAAGTCAAAATGAAGAAGTAAGATGATCAATGACCAAAAAATGTGTCTACATCTTCTTCGTGCCAGCAGTAAAGACCGACAAAACCATTTAAATCTCCCTTTTTGAGTCTTGAAATTGCTTAATGAAATAATTCTAGACAACAAAGTAAAAGAATGTAATGAAAATAGGAAAATAATTATTACCTCAAATAGCTGAGAACCTCAATAATTTGATTTGCCAAGCCATCAACAGAGACATAGGATCATCAGGACAAATTGCTACAGCTCCAATCTGCAAGAACTCTTGTGGGTTACTTTTTTCAATGACCTAGTTGTGAACATAAACCACAAATCATTTGAACCTTTTGGTCTTTATCAAGGTTTTCTTTAAAAGAGCTTAATCAAATGTAAACAATTGCAATATTGTTTTACTTGGGATGTTTATCATCATATGCTTATATATAGTTGAATGATAACTTCTTTTTTTTTTTGAACTGCTAAAAGATCATAGTTTTATATAGAAAAAGATTGAAAATTACATTAGATATTCCCATGCAGAAAACCATCCATGGGAAGACATTACAAAACCACCGGAAAACAAAACAGGGAAAAAAAGAGCCATCGAGTGCTTTTACTAACAGCTCACAGCAAGTTGGTAAGATTCCAACTTAAGGGGAACTGCTACTCCCATGAAGCACAGCCGGAAGATTGTATATCACTTCCTCCAAACTGATAATCTTCTCTCTTAGTTTCTCCCTCGGCCATAACCCTGTCCTTGTTTTTGCCAAGAAAATAATTTCGTCATAATCGGATCTTACATTGTCGAACACTAGTTTATTTCTTGCAAGCCAAATCGACCATAACCCAGCTATAAACGCTGTGTTCCATAACTGGCCCTTAAGATTTCTCTCCTTTCCCCTTATCCATGATAACTTTACTGGTTGTCATCAATCACATAATGCATAGTTGCACAAAATGAGGCTCTAAAGACTAATATCAAGACCTCAGTTAAAATTAGATTTGAGTTTCAAGTAATTGGTTGAGGGACGTTAGTTTTCAAAAGGCAAAATTTAAGGAATGTTCGACATGCTCGGTCTAAAAGCTCCTGCTTGTGTGGTAGCTGATTTTAAATTATATGATCATGATGAATCATGAAACCCATTGCAGTCTCTATGATCTGAAGAAGATATGCACCCTATTTTATTGCAGCATAAGGCCATTGCAATATTATTCAACCATTGATTTAAAATTCTATTGGTTGAGTTGATACTTCCTGATTTTAGGACAATGCCTACAATCAAGTAAGATGGGCAAGTCCAACTTTTAAGATTTACTGCTGGAAAGGTAAGACTAGGGTTCTAAGATGGATTTGGGATTCAATAGGTTAGGGTTTAAGAATGAATTTAGGTTGAAATTAAAAGAGAAAGACATAGAAAGAGACTAAGGAAACCTTAGAATGTAAGGCCTTCTAGGAGTTTTGTCTAGAAGGAAGTAATGATGTCCCACCATTGAAAGAAAACTAAAGAATTATCATTCATCAACTAGTCCATAATCATAAATATAACAAATAAAAGCAATATAAGTAGGTTTTTAGTCATCTTAACCTGTAACCACTATTATCAAGTCATATAACATATCGGGTTTTCAATAAGCTTATCCTTAACCTCGTAATTCCACTACGGTTTTAGAGAAGGATCACCCTTAACCTCAACCCCTTATTTTACAATGTACATTTAAAAGAATACACTCCCTAAATATTGGGTGCCAATTACATGCATCCAAAACCTAGAATATGTAGGTGTCATCTCCCCTGGACAATTGCAAGCGTGTATGTATAAAAAAATACAAAATATTAATATGATTTTTCAAATATAATACTAAGATTTCAATGCTTGATTTGTGACAAGGGTCAAATACTTGGTTTAATAGCTAATTTCCCCTTTACTTTTTTTATTTTAATCCACTTTCTCGGAATGTAGGGTTGGTTTAGATGGTCCAAATCACCTGGCACCCAATCAAACGATTACAAACTTAGATTATGTGGCTTTCTCACATTTTAATTCTTAGACCCTTGTTTAGTTATTTAAGTTGATAGGGCTTCTTTTAATAGGATTATACATTCCGACAATATACGTATCTTCATCTTCAATTTCAAAGCGCTAATAAAAGCAAAAACCAAAAAGCTATACACCAAATAACTAAAATAAACTCACAGTTTTGCTTAAGATATAGACGTTCTTTCTAGTGGCAGCATGGATTTCCAGGCTACTTCTAGTGATACATGGCTTTTGCAAGATCACAAACTCAGGCTCATCCTTTGGCTTTCCAGCAAGTTTATTAATTACTTGGCTCACAGTTCTAAAATTGCTAAACTAATATTAAGAAATGAATTGGACAATTGTATTAGTAATGGAATTCTACCTTCTAGCCATTATTGCATGGTGTGCTTATTTTATCTCTGTGCCTAAGAAGTGTGTCACATTTGCATCAACTATAGAAGAAACAAAGAAAAAAAAAATTCCAAAGTTGTTTTGATGGATTTAACAGGCCAAACAGAGATGAATTCAAAACATAGATTTGTTGAGGAATGGTATAAATAAAAAAAAAAGTAAAAGAAAAACCAGGTGAATCAAAAAAAAAAAATACATTTTTGTGGTTCGATGATAGCTTTATTAAAATCGCAACAATAAGAATCAGGTTAACGATTCCAAAACGCTAGGCTAGGTTGTGGTTCCTCAATTCAACTAATCCAATCTTAATGGGTTTAATCCCTTTGTCTGTCGCATGATACCGGAGAGGCCTTTTAGCAATACTAGACCAGAATCAGACGAATCTAATTAGAGGAAATTATGAATTTTTTCGATGTTCACGAATCGTTTGCGTGTGTACTGCACTAGGGCGTTGATCAGATAAAATTTTGTAAAGCTTCTGTAATCGCCAATTTGACCATTATGCATATCTCGGCCAAAAAGGTTGTGAACCCAAAAGATTTGCCCTCTTTTCTAACCCATTTATATATGTTTGGCGGGTTGGACTTTCGCGATATACTTTGGGTCATTTACACCATGGTTTAGGCTTGGGCTACCATTGTTATACTTGCAAGAGAAGGGCTTTTTCATCAATTATTTTCGTTGTTTTTTTTTTGGATGCCTGAAAATAAATCAAATTTGCATTCTACAATTATTTATGTTTAAAAAATGAAAATGAAAATAATTAAACTTTTTACTATTGATTTTACATGCCGTGTTATTTTGCACCTTAATTCTTGGATGAGTTAATTACACAGACACTCATCGAGTATCATTGAATATCCTTTACCCCTAACTTTAAATTTACACTTTTAGGTCCTTTAATTATTTAATTTTCTTTACTTTTACCCCCCAAGAAAAGGCATTTTACACGGTTTTTTTTATAATTGACTAATTCAAATAAATGATTTTTAAATTGAGGAAATAAAATAATATTCCGTAACAGTTGAAAAAGTATATGCATAATTAATCCTTTTTCAATTGCATAAGTCGATCCATTACACTTTTTTTTTGGTAATTAAATATGTATTAACAAAAAATAAAGATACACAAAAGAGCTCGACACACACCCTCAAGGGCTAACAAAATGATGGTAGAGCAAACCATCAAAAAACAAAAATCAAAGTAATTCTATAAACTCTCACAGATCGGGAGTTAGGAAAAACAACTTACTTCTTTTTATTTAAGTATGATTTTTTGGGTTTGTTCAAATAGACTAATTTTTCTCGAGCAAGTTTAAGATTTTCAATTCTCTCTAGCCGGTTTTTTTTTTTTTTGCCATTTGAAGTCAGAGTCATCTAAGAACCAACAAAGTTCTCATCTGAAAGGGGAACTTTAAGCTAAATTTTTTTAAGTTGGTTGTTTGGGTAGAAAATTAATTTTTTTTATTTTTTGTTCAAAATGTACAATTTTACCGTTCTATATGTTTGATATTAACAATTATATATAGTTGATAGTGGTAGTGAATACGTTATGAATAAGGGTATTATTGTATTTTAAAAATTGTGGGAGTTTGAATAGAATATTTGGAGGGTTTGTATTTTTATTTGACTTTTTGACTTTTTAGTTTTTTAGTTTTTTTGTCAAATGGATAACCTTGACGTTTTTGCGTTTTTAGCTAAAAAGCTAAGATTGCCGATCAGGACCTTAGTCTGTTACCTATTTTAGTTCGAGAATCTTGCTAAAAAATGGGAAAATACATATCTGTACCTATGTATAAATCTATCTGTTAGTGAGTAATATAAGGACACATTTGTCTAAAGTACTTCTAAGTTTTAAAAATATGTACTTATAAAATAGGCAAAGGTAGTGAGGGCTAATACTTAAATAATTTTACTAAATAGGATCCTAAATTAATTATCTTAAAAACAGAAACATTTGACTAAATAATAAAAAAAATTCAAAAAACAAAAACAAAAACAAACCTGAACATAAACTTTGATTCCATCCGATGCCTAATCTTATTGTATTTCTAGTAGTTAAACTGTCACCTTGGACTTCTAATCATTGTGTGCGTTATATAGTTAGTGCCGTTGCGCTACCGCCCTTCAAAAGTCTTCAAATTTAAACCACTTTCAACCCAATAATCAGAATTAGGCAAACTACTAAAACAGTCTTAATATGCTCTCATAATCCAAATTAATTCCCCTCCCTGCCCCTCTCTCTCTCTTTCTCTATATTTTTTTTTATATCTCAAAGTGTTCAGACCAGCTTATATGCATCTTGAGAAACTTTTAGGATACCAATCTTATTGTTCACTAGTGAGGGCCCAATAAATTGCCGCTCTCCCCCACTTCGGTCCCTCTTTTTATTTTTATTTTATTTTAAGGAATTTGGGTCGATTTACGGACATTTGACTAATTTTTGAGAAGCTAATCTTATCGTTTCCCTAATAGGGGTGGGCCAATTAAAATTGAAATATAATCTCATATGAACTAGCCTTATGTACATTCAAAATCCTAATATGGTATTGTAGGATGATAATAACTGTGAAATGGGTCATGTTGTGAAACTATTGTGAAATTAGTGGAATGATGATAACTACTATTTTTTTATAGAGTAAAATACACTAATTTCTCTTTAGGGTTTTAGCTAATACATTAAGGTTTCGTTTGATAATAAGCATAAATTAAGTGAGATTAATAATAAGCTGTGATTAACAATGAGATGGAATTAGTAACGAGATTAGATTAGCTTTTTACATGTTTGATTTGTACTGAATTAGATCATGGATTAAATCATAAGTTGTTTGATTGGCATATGTTGGATTATAGTAAATTTATCAATTTCCAGTAATTAAATAAATAATTTTAATTACCTAATTTTTTTTTTCTGTCTATCAGCACTCACCCAATTCAAATATTCTTCTTTCTCTGTTTTTTCTTTATTTTTCTATTTTTTTCCCTTTCCATAGCTCTTCTTCCTAGACCAATTAACCATACACAACATTGAAGAATAACTCACGGTAAAGCAGACTCACGAAGAGAACGAGCGGCGATGAATACGAGGGTAATATTGTCAAAAGGGAATCAATCTAGACCTTATGAATTCCCTATGACAGGTTTTTCATGGATAGCCTAATCCCACCAAGAGTGTGACTTGGTTCACAGTAGGTGTGTTGTGATAATTTTTTAAATTTTAATTTAGAATTTATAATTTCAATCAAATTTTAATTTAGATTTTATAATATGATTGAAATCATTAATTACTTTATATTTGATGAGTACTTAATTTTTGTAAAAAGTTAGGTAAATCGGGCATCGTTATTTATATGATTGAAGTATATTTATTTTCAAATAAAATAATCAATTTATAGAATTTTAAAAATAAAATATAAGTTAAATGTGCACTGATTATAAAACTATTGATAAAGGCCGTGAACTTTTTCGGTCAATTCGACTGAGAAAAATCTCTCCCTCATTGGCAATCTCATTGATGAAGGTCGTGAATTTTTTTGATCTATACCCACTTTTGAGTGTACTCACATCAAGGGACTCTCATGATTTTTCAAGATTGACGCTCTTGATGGAAGGAAAGAGAATCTAGACTACAACAATTTTGAATCACATTCGAGATTTAGTTTTCAAATATTGTATTTCTGATTAAATCCTACTTGTTTCTTTTGATCAAAAACAAATAAATATAAAATAATGAACAATTTCATTCAAATTATTAAATCTAAATTAAAACTCAAAAAATCCTTACAACACCCCGGCAGCAACTTAGGTCACAACAAGGTCCCGAACCCACCAAGAGTGGGTTTCATAATCCCAATGGAGTAATAATTTCCCTTATAATTTGAAAATCAAACATGAAGTTCATGAGTCCACCAAATTGTTAGTGTAGGTCAACCATTCAAAACTCTCATCAAACAAGGCCTAATACTCTTATCATTTGAGAAATCAAGTTTGGCACTCATTAAAAGTTTCTAGTCTATTTTTTATTATTGATAATTGGGTGTTTGAATTAGATTACGCGCACTTCGACTAATCTCAGTACCCTAAAATTAACAGTCTATTACTGTTTCATTTATCCTGTTATTTAACACTTAAGTAACTGTTAATAATATCTAATATCAATAATTAAAAATACTAAAATCTTAATCTTTTTCTTGTTAAATATTAATAATGACCCATCAATGCAATGGTTCAAAATGCATGATCAAATAAAATTGTTTTTTTAAATATTCTTATTTTGTCATTAGCCACTATTAATAGTTGACTAACTATTGACTAATATAATGGATAAAATTGTAATAAAAATAGAAACTCTAAGAAAAAATGCAACTTCTCAAACCACAAGGATGTTAATTTATTAGCTACAAGCCTACAAACATTAACGGAACGGATGTCAGTGTATTTTACCCTTCTTTTTATGTATTTATTCTCAACAATTAAAAAAATTACAACCATGTCAATATGTGAACAGTTGTTATTCATGAATATTTTTAAAAAAGGGAGGGCGATTGTTATACTCCAATATGATGGTAAATTCAATTCAGTGTTGACATTTTTTGAATTTTTTTTCTTTTTTGTTTTTTCTGTACATTTTTTATCTTTTAGTTAAAAAAAATTATTTTTTTGGATCATCTCAATAAGAAGAACCAACAAAACAAATTGATCAAAAATTTTGAAAATATCACTAAAAAAAAAAAATATATAAAATTTAACTTATTTTTGGTTCTTTTTGTCATCTTTGATTTCTTGTTGAATAAAAGAGATTCACCTCCATTGAGATTTGTAGCCAATACATTAGTAGTATCCTTGTAATTATGGAAATTACATTCAAGCTCTTAATGTTTTAAGTCCCACTACAATCCACTTCATTATGGTAGTCAATTGCAAGTGTGCATATCTAAAAAATACATAGCCACAATATAAGGAAGAAGGCCTATTAAAAAAGAAGTCGATGAAGTTCCTCACGTGTTTCGACTGCAAAATTCTTGCAAAACAAGCTCTATAGCAAACGAAAAACTCTCTAATAGTCAAGTTAGATGGAACTTTTATAGAAAAAACTATATTGTGAGAGACCTTTCTCCTTTACTGAGATAGAATTCATATCTCTCTATATAGAGAGAATATATATATATATATATATATATATAAAGAGAGAGAATTGTCCTTGTGAATTGTCACATCACCTGTCATGATGGAATGGTAACATCTTTTGTTGGATTTGAGTTAGGGGTATAAAAATGACTCGAGGCTCGACAGGGGCCCGAAACCCACCCGAAACCCGTCACTGTGCGGGCCCGGCCCGGCCCGGCCCGTACAGTTCATGGGTCGGGTCTGGGCCGCACCCCAAAACCGCGGGCCGACCCGAGGCCCGCCCGTCCAAAGGCTCGACCTAAGCCTGCCCAACAATTTTTTTTAAATAAATTATATAATAAATTTAAAAACAAACACACAGGCTTTGCTTTAAACACACACACACACACAAGCTTTGCTTTAAAAACAAACACACCACACAACACACTATTTAACACATACACACACTGTTCCAAACAAAACACACGCACACAGTTTAAACATACACACACTGTTCCACTTTTTTTATAATTATTATATAAACTAGTTTATTAATCA
>JAULJZ010106786.1:0-11680 GCA_032270985.1 Heliamphora pulchella
ATGCATATATCCCGATTTTGGATCTATTTATAAATATAATATGCATATATCCCGATTTTGTGATCTAAGTAAAACACTAAGGTATTTCAGTCTACCTTAGAGATTCAGCTGTTTCAATCCATGTTCGCCTTTGATTCAGTATCTTGATTGCGTTAAGTTTTCTTAATACTATCTGATATATATTGATATATCATATCAGTCTTGCATACATCAAAAATGAATTCAAAGCAACCCCGGGAGAGAGAAACAGCCAGACCACCACGAGCCACCATCGGCGCCACCTTGCCACTGCCTTCAGGCGACTCCTGCCGCCTCATCCGACCTTCATTTTCGACGAGTTTTATATCATTGGAAAGCTCTCGAAATATGTAATTTATTCGTTAAAAAATCTCTAAAAAACAACTTGGAAAACGGCCGAAAAAATTGCCCGAACCTCAAGTAACGCTGCTGCCTGCAACAGCATTGCACAGCCAACTTCTCAGGACTTTTTTGACTTCTTCTCGAATTTTATTTTTGACGTACTTTATATCAAAAGAAAGATCTCAAAAAGTACTATTTTTCTGTAAAAATTTATGCTAAAAAACGGTTCATAAAACTATCAAAAAACTACCTAGAACAGACTACCGCCGCTCACAGAGCCGCCGCCTTTAACTGCCAACTTCCCGAGGCTGTTCTGACCTCATTCGAACTGAGTTTTTGACGTATTTTAAATCTTCAGAGAGTTCTTGAAAAGTAGAATCTTTTTTTCAAAAAATTTACTAAAAAATAGTCCAAAAAACTATCAAAAAACTGTCTGGAAGCTACTGATGTATTGCCGTCACCGCAAAAAAAACCGCTGCTGATTTTTTCTTTTTTTTTAATGCATTGTTTGGCCCAATTTTCTTTCCTGGTTTTTGACAGTGTTTTGAGCTATGTTTTACTGCTATTTTATGTTTAAAAAACTTTACAAAATATAGTCCAAAAAATTGCCTAAAAAATCATAAAAATCATCATCGAACTGCAGCTAACAAAGCCGTCGGAACCGAGCTATTTTGGTAATTTTTCCTTGCTATTTTTTGCTTGTTTTTATGTTATTTTTATACATAAATACTGTAAAAAACTCACAGAAAAAAATTATTTAAAACTATTAAAAACTTACCGTGATCTGTGACCCGTTAAAACTCGAACCACTGCCGGTTCCGCCTCTATTCTTCGCGTTCTTGGACATGTTCAACTTGTTCTTAAATAATCTAAATTGATATTTAAAAATATAAAACTAGCTATTATATCGATCTTATGTTATCACGGTCAACCCCCGTGATTAAAAAAATAATCATCATTCACATTATTAAATCAAACATGAAAAAATAAATGATAATCATAAAATTGGGATTAGAACGCCTGAAAAATAAAGTAAGCAACAGTTCTAAAACTTTCTGACCCCGATAATCGAAAATAAAAAAATAAAATGGTTCTAATACCAATTACTAGAGGCAAGACTACCAGGATCTTTATTTTTACAAACGACTAACGAATAAAATTAACTGGACGGACAATCGCCAAAACGGGTTCTAAATAAAACTTTTAGTGACGAATGATCAAAATTAAACCCGTGCATCCGAAGTTAATTTAGAAGAATACCTTTTTACAGGTCGAATCTTCAACTACAATTTGAATCCGAGTTGAAACTCCTGTCAGTGCTTCTACTGTATTCCCTTATACGATTCCCAGATATAGTGTGGTCTATAATCCTCTAAGAAGTTGTACCGGTAGAACCATGACAACTTTAGTCTTAGAAGACAAGTTATGTTATAAAACTAGTTCAGCCTACCCGCATATATATATAGGGGTACAATATGGACCTCGGGAGTAATTATGAGTAAGACTTCTAGTGACACAAACATCTATCAGCGATTTCTGCAATTTTCATAAAACACTGAATTACAGTTCACATCACTAAAGAACTATAATTGCACTCTGACCCATAATCTCAAGACCTTATAGTATTGAGCTCTTGTTATTAAATGCTTACCATTTTTTCCTACGTTAAAATTTTCGATACCTGCTAATTAAATTTAGTTACTGACAATTTAATTTAATCGACATCTTTATATTTCTTAAGTCCTTCCGCTTAACTTAATTGACCGTCAAATAATCAAATCCACCTGTAGAGTTTGACCCGGTCAAAACTTATAAGCTTCCTTAAGAGGGTATCATCACTTCTGATATTTCTGGACGTGAATTTCGTTAATAATTAATAATCGCCATATAAATAATACCATTGTTCAACTCATCGAGAATATAAACCCATATAAAATCGCATTCTCTAATGAATTAAAATAACGAATATTAAATATACGAAAATCAATAATTATTTTAGGATTAAGAAGATAAGCACTATTTAAAATAATCTTGGGGTGTGAATTAATTTATATAGTCAGTATAAAATTAATTATCTCAAATATCCCGTTTAATACACATAAAGTGTACTAGTACAGAGAGTCGAAACAATAGACGACGCTATTATCTGTTTCCTGTAACTAAGACAGGTCTACTAAAATTCTGTACTACAGCTGTACCGATAATATATCTATCTCAATCTAAACTGTGAACATAAAACTTATATTCTGTAAGAACCTAAAATCTGATCTTCTGTGTGCAAGTCGTACTATACACACTAGATTAAATACTATACAGAATATCGGATATCCATGCATAACATTAAAGAAATGATACACATACATTGCTCATAAAGATTCTCATAAAATAAAAAATTAATTTTATTAAAAAATAAAATTAAATACTAAAAATATAATTTTCAGTTTACCAACCCTAATATGCTGTTCACAGGGTATCAGGCTGCTGGCGAATTTATTTTAAAATGCTAAAGGGAACCAAATTAAAATAAATTTTAAATTTTTTTTTATCATAATTAACGATATTTTTAATTATGTGATTCTTAGAATTAAAATAGTTTTCAACCCACTCACTTCAATACTAAAAAAAATAAACTTACGAGACCCAATTATGTTGATTAGAAAAAAAAATTAGACATTGTATTAACTGCTAAGGATTACAAGTTTGTATTAACTGAGGTATGTCCACCGATACCTAATGTAGGGGCGACCAAACAAGAAACTCAGGTCCATTAGAATTGGCAAAAAGCTGATCAGATGGCTCGATGTTACATTTTGGCTTCTATGTCAAATGTTTTGTAGCATCAGCATCAGTCTATACCCAGTGCCTATGACATGATTATGAACCTCAAAGAAATATTTAGAGATCAAAATCGTGTTGCTAGGCAAGTGGCCAAGAAATTGCTAATGAATGCAAACATAGCTGAAGGCACCCCAGTTAGGGATCATGTTCTAAAGATGATCAGTCTTTTGAATGAAGTAAAAATCCTAGGAGCTGAAATTGACGAAGAAACCAAGGTCGATATCACACTCCAGTCACTGTCTGAATGTTTTAAGTAGTTTTACCTAAACTATACCGTGAACAAGCTCAATTTTTTATTGGCAAAACTTCTTAAGGAACTTACAGCAGTCGATGGTGTTCTTAGGAAGCCAGGTTCTGTGTATGTGGCTGAGAAAGGTTCTTCCTCTAAATCGAAAGGTAAGAAGAAAAAAAAAGTTCAAAATTAGGGAGACACAGGTTTAAAAGAAGTTAAGGGACCAAAAGCTGGTATGAAGAAGCCAAGAGGCAAGTGCTTTCACTGTAACTAGTTTGGGCATTAAAAAATGCAATGTCCAATTTTTCTCAGTAAACAGAACAAATAAGGTAATTTCTATTCACTGATGGTTGAAATATTTTTAGCGGTATTATCTACCGGTATCTGGTATGTAGATACGGGAGCCACTAATCATGTCTACAATTCTTTGCAAGAATTTTAGGAAACTAGACAGCTCAGTGATAGGAAAATATACCTACATATAGGTAATAATACAAGGATGGCAGTAGTTGTAGTAGGAGATGTCACTCTCAACTTTAGTAGAGATAAGATACTACTTCTAAAAGGTTATCTTTATGTACTTTCGATTAAAAGAAATTTAATTTCAGTCTCAAGTTTAATGAAGGACAAATATTCTGTTCATTTTGGTGACTCTGTGGTTGTGAAGAAAAATAAATATTTTATTTGTTCTGGTACATTGGTAAATGATCTATATGTCATATCTCCTATCTCTCCTATACTGCAACTAACTGAATTCAATAACACATCTAATTTACTATATAAGAGAAAATTTTCTTATTTAATAAACCAAATGTTTCTTTGGCACTAATGCTTAGGTCATATTAATCTAAAAAAAAATAAACAGACTGGTAGCAGATGGACCTTTGAGTTCATTAAAAGTGGAGGCACTTTCAGTTTGTGAATTTTGCTTAAAGGGTACGATGACCAAGAGACACTTTTTGGCCAAAGGCTATATAGCTAAAGAATCGTTGAACTAGTTCACTTTGATGTGTGTGGTCCCATGATAATCTAGGCTAGAGGTGACCTTTAGTACTTCATCAGTTTTATTGATGACTTCTCAAAGTATGGATACATTTACCTGATGCATCGTAAGTTTGAATGTTTTGAGAAATTTTAAAAATTCAAGATGGAGGCAGAGAAGCATTTGGGTAAAAGTATCAAATCACTTCGATCCGACCGTGGTGGAGAGTACCTCTTTGGAGAGTTTAAGAATTACCTATTATCAGAAGGGGTTATATCCCAGTTGACTGCACCTGACACTCCGTAGCAGAATGGTATAACAAAAAGAATGAATAAAACTCTTATGGAGATGGTAAAGTCCATGATGAGTTATTTAGGATTACTCAATTCATTTTGGAGACTCACATTAGAGACAACAGCTTATATTCTGAACTTGGTACCTTCTAAGTCAGTACTTTCTACTCCCACAAAATTGTGGACCGGGCGTAAGCCTAATTTGAATTACATTCGAATTTGGGAGTGTCCAGTACATGTGCTGAAAGGGAACACGGGTAAATTGAAACTAAGGACAGAAGTCTGTTTTTTTATGGGGTATCCCAAGAGAACGAAGGGTGGTCTGCTTTGTAATCCTAAGGATCATAAGGTCATTATTAACATGAATATCCGATTCTTGAAAGAGAATTATATTAGAGACAACAAGCCCAAAAGTAATATTATTCTAGAAGAAATGAGAAGAAATACCTGTAGAATGGAAGAAAAATCACTAGTCACTGATATCTCATTGCCTCGTCGTAGTGGGTAGATTATCGAAATAGGAGCAAATCATGAGCAGGGTGTTAATGCACAGGGTCCAGATTTTGCACAGCATGTTACTGCTAGTACACAGACACAGGTAGCGGCTCGTCGTAGTGAGAGGGTTATTCATCATCCTGATCACTATATGTTCATGAGAGAGTCATTTGATTAGATCTTAGCAGAACTAGATACCGAATCCTATAATTAGAATGAAGCACTTTAGGACAAAGATACAGATCTTTAGCAAAAGGCTATGAATTATGAGATAGAATCTATGTATTTTAATTAGGTCTTAAAACTTATAGAACCACTCGAAGGGATAAAACTCATTGGATGCAAGTGAATCTATAAGAGGAAAAGAGAAGTAGATAGGAAGGTTGAAACCTTCAAAGCAAGGCTTATTGCAAAAAGGTTCACTCAGAAAGAAGGGATCGATTATGAAGAAACCTTTTCGTCGGTAGCCATGCTTAAGTTTATCCAGATTCTCTTATCCATTGCTGCTCATTTTGATTATGAAATCTGGTAAATAGATGTCAAAATAGCTTTCTTTAATGGAAGTCTTAGCTAGTGTATCTATATGATACAACCAAACAGATTCATTGCGAAGGGCCAAGAGCACATGTTGTACAAGCTCAATAGATCCATTTACAGACTTAAGCAAGTATTAAGGTCTACTCGGTTTGATCAAGCCATAAAGTTTTATGATTTTGATCAGAATCTAGATGAGTCTTGTGTGTAGAAGAGGTATATGGTTATTTGGACAGTTCGATATGAAGGACTTGAGAGAAGCCAATCACATTCTTGGGATTGAGCTTGTGCGAGATCGAAAATAAAGGATTTTGAGCTTATCACAAGCAAAGTATATCGATGATATCCTTGCTCGTTTTAGCATGCAGGATTCCAAAAAAGGGTTTCTCCCTTTTAGGCATGGAATCGCTCTATCTAAGGATCAGTGTCCTAAGACACCTAATGAGATAAAGAGGACAAAGCCAGTTTCTTATACTTTGGCAGTAGGAAGCCTCATGTATGTTATACTTTGCACTAGACCCAACATCTGTTTTGCCGTGGGTATGGTTATCAGATATCAGTTTAATCTAGGACAGAAGCATTGGACTACGGTAAAGAATATAATCAAGTACCTGAAAAGGACTAAGGATTATTTTTTGATTTACCAAGTAAACAGTTTAGTTCCTTTGGAGTACACAGACTCAGATTTTCAGTCTGACAATGATTTTCATAAGTCTACCTCAGAATATGTGTTTACCACAGGAGGTGGAGCTATAAGTTGGAGGAGTATCAAGCAGTCCTACATTGCTGATTTCACCATGGAGGCCGATTACGTGGCAGCTTCTGAAGCAGCTAAGGAGGTCGTTTGGCTCAGAAACTTCCTATTGGATTTGGATGTGGTCCTATCAGTTCAGTTGGCTATTACACTTTATTGTGACTATAGTGGAGCGGTTGCGAATTCAAAGAAACCAAGAGTCCACAAGAAAAAAAAACACATTGAGCGTAAATATCATCTGATACGAGAAATTATACTGATGGGTGATGTTACTGTGACTAAGATTGTATCAGGAGACAACCTTGCAGATCCTTTTATAAAGAGCTTACCGGCTAAGACTTTTGATAGTCATGTAGAGGGCATGAGACTCAGATGTTTGGCAGCATAATTTTGAGTATAAGTGATAGATTGTTAGGGTTGGTATACTGAAAATCATATTTTTAGTATTTAATTTTATTTTAATAAAATTAATTTTTTATTTTATGATAATTTTAATGAGTAATGTATGCAATATCGTTTCTCTAAATATTATGCATGGATGTCTTTTATTCTGTATAGTATTTAATCTGATGTGTGGAGTACGACTTGCATACAGAAGATCAGATTATAAATTTTTGCAAACTATAAGTATTTGTTCACAGTTTAAATAAAACTGAATATACCATCAGTACGACTGCAATACAAAATTTTAATAGGCATGTCTTGGTTACAGAAAATAGATAATAGCATCATTTATTATTTCGACTCCCTGTGCTGGTACACTTTGTGTGTATTGAACAGAACACATTAGGATAATTAATTTTATACTGACTATAAAAATTAATTCACACCCCAAGGTTATTATGAGAATGCTTATACTCTTAATTCTGAAATAATTAATTATTTGAGTATACTTAATACTCGTTGTTTTGATTTATTAAAGGGTGCGATCTTATATGGGTGTATATTCTCGGTGAGTTGAATAGCGGTATTAATTATATGGTCAATATTAATTATTGAAAGAATTCACGTCTCGCATGATCGGGACTGACGATACCCCCTTAAGGAAACTTATAAGTTTTGACCGGGCCAAATCTTGTAGGTAGATTTGATTATCCGGCGGTTAAATAAGTTAAGTGAAAGGGTTTAAGAACTTTCAAGATGCTGATTAAATTAAATTATCAATAATTAAATTTAATTAGAAGGTATTGGAAATCTTAGCGTGAGGAGATGAGTTAAGCATTTAATAACAGGAGCTCAATGCAAGAGGGTCTTGAGATTATGGCTTAGAGTGCAATTACAGTTCTTTAGTGGTGTGAACTGTAATTTAGTATTTTATGAAAATTGCAAAAATTGCTGTAAGGTTTTCATAATTGCAAATACTGCTATGAAGTTTTCTTAATTACGAAAACCGCTAGATACGTATCTGTGTTTCATTAGAAGTCTTTCTTATAATTACTCCACAGGTCCCTATTGTAACCCTATAACTATGCGAGTAGACTGAACCAAATTCATAACTTGTCTTTAAGAATAAAACTGTCCAGGTTTTGCCAGTATGGGTTCTCGAAGGTTCGTAACCCACACTACGTTCGAAAATCGCATAAGAAAATACAGTAGAAGATCTGAGGAGAGCTTCAACTCGAAATCAAAATCGTAGTTGAAGAATCGACCAGAAAAAAGTTATTCTTCTAAATTAACTGTGGCTGTACGGATTTTAATTTTAATTGTTCGACATCAAAAGTTTTATTTGAAGCCTATTTCGGCATTTGCCCGTCTAGTTAGTTTTTATCGAAAATTGTTTACAAAAACAATGATCTTGGCAGTTTTGTTTCCAACTGGCAGGTGCACTTGTTGTTCTGCTTGTGCAGGTTGACGGATTTATCGATAGTAGCAGTCAGTAGTTCAGACTTCTGGGGTTACAGATGGGGGTTCCTCAGCACAGTTAGTGCGATAGTCGACAGTTCAGGACTATGGTGAACAGACTAGGGCACCACAGGGCAGAGTGTACGTCCTTATAGATCCTAGTTGTTCCAAGGCACCGGTCGTGCCTAATGCTGTAGCAACTACTTCAGTTATCAGAGGCACTCTCTTAGTGTACAGATCATGGGCTAATGTTCTTATCGACACAAGAGCATCGCATTTCTTTATTTCATCTGCTTTTGCATCTACTTTGGGGTTAAAAATAGACTCGTTGGGTAGTACGCTATGTGTAGAGACCCCGATCAATGGGAATGTGGTGTTGGGACGAGTTCGTAGATCATGTGAGTTAGAGATTGCCAGCTGTTGTTTAGAGTTTGATTTTATCATTCTAGACATGACAACATTTGATATCATCCTAGGGATGGATTAGCTGACCATCTATCGTTCCTACATCGATTGCGATCGACGGAGGGTATCAATTTGTACACTTGAGAGTGATTGCTTTTATTTCATGGGTGAACGGGATGATGGTTTGGTGTCCAGGCCCAAAATCTCCCGAAATCGAGGAAACCTTAGTTTTCTCTTTTCTGCTCTCATGGTTGATAAGGCTATTAGGGTTCAAGGAGATTTTCTCCCTGTGGTGTTTGACTATTTTGATGTCTTCCTTGATGATCTATTTGAGTTGTCACCAAGTCGTGAGGTAGAGTTCTCTATCGATCTTATTTTGGGAGCCGCTCCTATCACGATGTTGTCTTATCATTTTGCACTAACGAAGTTATGAGAGCTTAAGATACAGCTTCAAGAGTTGCTTGATAAGGGATTTGTGCACCTGAGTACGTCGTTGTGGGGAGCTCAAGCCTTGTTTACCAAGAAGAAGGATGCTTCCTTGATATTTTGTATAAACTATCAAAAATTGAATCAAGTGATAATGAAAAATAAGTATCCTATGCCGAGGATTAGCAATTTGTTTGATCAACTAAAAGGTTCGAGTTGCTTTTCGAAGATTTACTTGAGGTCGGGGTATGACCAGTTGAGGATCAAGGAAGAAAACATAGCGAAGACCGCCTTTCGGACTCGTTATGGTCACTATGAATTTTTGGTTATGCCGTTCGATTTGACGAAAGCTCCTGCGACATTCATGGATTTGGTGAACCGTCTATTCCATCCGTATCTTGACAGTTTTATGGTTGTATTTGTAGATGACATTCTTATCTACTCACCATCAAGGGAAACACATGAGGAACATCTGCGTGCTGCTTTGCAGCTTCTGAGGGAACATCATTTGTATGCGAAATATGAGAAGTGTGAGTTTTGGATGTCAGAGGTGAAGTTTCTTGGACACGTGATGTCAAGTAATAGAATATATGTGGATTCTTCGAAGACTGAAGCAGTGATGGAGTGGGAATGATCAAAAAATATATTTGAGATCTGCAGCTTTTTGGGGTTGGCAGGCTACTACCGACAATTCGTGAAAGATTTTCCCAGACTCGCTGCGCCGATGACTCGCCTTACGCAAAAAGGAGTCAAGTTTGTTTGGAATGAGGCTTTTGAGTTGGGATTTCAAGTATTGAAGAAGAGATTGACGAGTGCACCAATGTTAGTTGTTCCAGAATGAGGTTTGGATTACACAGTGTATTGTGATGCGTTGCATAATGGTTTGGGTTGTGTTTTGATGTAGGAAGGTAAGATTGTAGCTTACGGATCTAGGTAGTTGAAGACTCATGAACAGAATTACATGACACGTGACTTAGAGTTGGTAGCCGTGGTCTTTGCCTTGAAGGCATGGCCACATTATCTGTACGGTAAACATTTTGAAGTTTTCTCAGATCACAAGAGCTTGAAGTACTTGTTTTCACAGAAAGACCTGAATCTATGCCAACAACGGTGGATAGAGTTTATGGAAGATTATGATTTTATCCTTCAATATCACATGGGGAAGGCCAACGTTATGGTCGACGCTCTTAGTAGGAGATCTCACAGTTCGTTAGCTTCTATGGCCATACAAGAATGGGACATGCTTGGGGAGGTTGGCGAGTTTGATCTATGCATTGGGGAGACAGAGAAGGGTGCGACATTATTTTCAGTGGTTTCACGACCTATATTGGTTGCTCGTGTATTGGAGGCTCAATAGACAGATTAGAAGATTTAAATGTTATGGGATCATATTGCTAGTGGGAAAGACACCACGGGATGGGTAGTGAGCCCGGATCAGAGTTTGAGATTAGCAGGGAGAGTGTTTGTACCAGAGTCGTGTCGTGCTAATACACAACGTGATTTTTACCATTCTCGTCTTGTAGTGCACCCAGAAGGAATCAAGTGTTTGAGGTAAACTGCCAAGATCATTTATTTGAATACAATTTTTCGATAAAAAATTATTGAACGGGCAATCGCCAAAACAGGCGCCAGATTAAATCTTTTTGATGTCAAACGATCAAAATAAAATCGGTACTCCTAAATATAGATTCGGGATTATACCTTTCAAGTTGAAGCTCCGATCAAGCCTTCTACTGTATTTCCGATGCGAGTCACGAGCGCAGAGTGGGTTACGATCCTTCGTGAACTTAAACCTGCTAAACTAATCATAATAGGGAGTACGTGAAAACCCTAATCTTGAAAGATAACTTATGATTTATATTTAGCATAACCGCATATATATATGGCTACAAAAGGGACTTGTAGAGTAAATATGACTTGGGCTTCTAATGTAATTATGAAAACTCGCTTGCACCTGAGGCAATTTCATAAAAATATAAATTACAATTTATACCACTAAAGAATCGTAATTGTACTTCTACCTATATTCTCAAAACTAATTATTCGAACTCCTTTTATTAAATACTTAACTCATCTCTTCACGTAAAAATTCCAAATACCCACCAATTAAATTTAATTTAATCAGCTTTTTAAAATTTCTTAAATTCTTCTGCTTAACTTATTTGCCGTCCGGATAATTAAATCCATCTGTAGGGTTTGGCCCGGTTAAAACTTATAAGCTTCCTTAAGAGAGTATCGTCAAATCCCAAATAATCGAGACGCAAATTCCGTCAATAATTAATATTCATCATATAATTAATACCGCTATTCTACTCACTGGAACTATTGATGTTGGAGGAAAAACTGTTAAGATCATTATTTTTTAAAACGATTAATCAGCAAAAATTAACTGGACGGGCAAACGCCGAAACGGGCTCCAGATAAAACTTTTGACGAATAATGATCAAAATAAAATCCATGCAACCAAAGTTAATTTAGAAGAATACCTCTTGTAGATCTAATCTTCAACTACGACTTGA
>JAULJZ010106797.1:0-11680 GCA_032270985.1 Heliamphora pulchella
CCCTCATCTTTTAATAGTTGCATTGATTATATTCTTGCATACCTTTTCTTATTGCAATATTAAAAGATTTCTGAAAAAATTTTAAAATTCCTTTAAAATAGAAAAGACCCAATTCACCCCCCCTCTTGGGTTGCCTAGATTTAACAGGCTTGATCAATTAAATCACCATTAATGTGTTAGGTGTGGCGCCAGAATTTCGGGTTTGATTCAAATTTAGGGAATTCAAGAGTTATTTTGAAAACTTTTTAACACCTTGAAAACTAAAAGATTTTGAACACCCTTTTTGTAAAAAAAAAAAATAGAGTTGCCACTTGGTTTTCGAGAAAAATTAAGAAAAACAAAAATAGGTCACTGATCTTTAAAACGTTTAATCGGAGAAAACAGGGTTCGAGAGCTAAGGTATGAATCGGAGAAGGTGTTAGGCATCTCGTTTGTACAACTGTAAGGTTAGCCTCTACTAATCATCATTGGTTTTTTAATTAGATTTCTCAAAAGTATGTAAATACAGAAAATAGTGACAAAGAAAAAAAATTCAAAATCAAATAATAAAAATACATTATCTATTATATAAACACATCAAAATGTCGACCAATTATAAAAGGGATTCTAAATCCTAAGCATACAAAGTCTAATTAAATGATACATGGCACAAACCGCATGCGACGATTAAAAGATGCTATCGATTAATTTAAACTAATAAGCCCTAATCATAACACTAAGTAAGCAGAACATGATTCTAAACTAAAATAAAGCAATTCTAAGAGTTTTAAACCTTGATCTTGTGGATAGATACTGAAAATAGCATACTGGTCATCATATAGAATACTGTAACAACAAAATCAGGATACTGAAACAGAATTAAGCTACTGGGAATAAACAAAGTTTGCGACTGTAACATATAAATGTTGCAGTCGTAAGGCAAATGAGATACAAGTGCACGGGCGCAACATTGATCATTGCGACCGTGAGGATGTTAGTGCCACAATGTCACAATCGCAACATTAATTGTTGCAACCGCATGATTTATAGGCACTATTTTGCTAAATTTTAATGAACAGTGTGTTGGGGTGCTAGTGTATGGTATAAACGGAATCACAATTGAAACTATTTGAACTAAATTATAGTAAAAGTCAACCAAAATTTCTAAAATTAAGCATGCTCTCGATTCAATAACTCAAAATTGACAATCAAATATGTGGACAAGGTAATTAAACCTAATGATAGCATAACTAAAGAAAAAGCATGCAACTCAAAAATTGAAATTCACGACTCAAAATCGACGATCAAATGCATGAATGAGACAATTAAACCAAATGATGGAAAAACTAAAGAATACTCATGCAATTCAAAAACTAAAATTCAAATTCAAAACCCGACTTCCACGTGGGGGTAGAAAATGTGAGGAGAGAAATGTCGAGATTCCAACAGAACACTTGAAACGCGACAATCCAGTGGGGTCTTCAAGTCGTGGAATGTAGAATCGTCAGCCCAATCCTCGAGAAGCAGTCCAATTCCAATATTTGAGTCAAAATTGAGCAGTAGTATGGATTGGGGTGTGAGTCGGGAGTACGGTAGAGTATCGGTGTACTTAAATTGTACTTGATAAAGCAGCAGTATATCGCCATCAACCAAAAGTCTCCCAAGAATTGTACCAAAGATAGGTTTATATAGAATATGTCAACCAATAAGGTGCTGCCACGTTCGAAGCTCAAACTGAGCTAACAATGGTTGTGGTCACCACCTTTAAAGGTTGCGACCGTAACAAAGTTTAGGGTTTCCAAGAGAATCACGTTGCGGTCGCAACAATCTACATAACGGTCGCAAGGTTCAAAGGTTGCGGGTGAATTACTTGGGCCAGTGAACAACCAAGTCGCCAGTTTTGGAGGTTGCGGCCTCAAGGTTCAAGAGCTGTTATCTTACAGTATGATTTCACGGAGCACTGGATTTGGATTGCTTTCCGGCGATCGTTCAGAGACATCATCTCACTCGGTTTTC
Source organism: Heliamphora pulchella (assembly GCA_032270985.1). Lineage (NCBI taxonomy): Eukaryota > Viridiplantae > Streptophyta > Magnoliopsida > Ericales > Sarraceniaceae > Heliamphora > Heliamphora pulchella. The sequence goes on from JAULJZ010106797.1 coordinate 1,996, forward strand.
ATCATTGGACACATCTAGATAAGTCTAAGATTCGGTATGATCAAATTGGAGTGTTTACACCAAGCCAGTTGTATAGGTCATTATGAAGCTCGACCTGCTCTTGACAAGTTCAGCCCCTTCTAGGCTTAACAAGGGCATGGTTGTATGCCTTTTAGGTTCCAGCCCATTTTTCTGTGCAGTTGGGTCCTTTCTCAGCCTAGCTCATGTCATTGGGCAAGGTCCATTCTGAATGACCTAAGTTGTGGTTGCAAGTTCAGCCCATTTTGGACTCATCTAATGGAAAAATTAGAATCTCATTGTTGAGGGGTGTTTGTGTAATTTTTTCTAAATAAAAATACTTATATATATATCATTACCAAATGTAGTTAGTGCCCTTCTCAAATTTTGATATTTTCTATCTGGTAAGAAATTGAATAAACGCGTAAACCACGTATGTGGTGCCTGTTTCAAGTCATAAAGAGACCGCTGAAGTTTGTAGACATAGTCAGGGTGGTGGGAATCAACAAATCGAGTTATATAAATGGGTTCGGTAACGTATCCATTAAGAAAAGCATTGCTAATATCAAGTTGACGAATTTGCCAACCACCAGACGTAGCAATGGACAACACAGTGTGGATGGTTGTCGGTTTCACCACAGGAATAAAAGTATCAAAATAGTCAAGTCTGGATTGCTAATGAAATCCCTTAGCGACAAGGTGAGCTTTATACCGATCAATAATAGCATCTAGTTTGTGTTTGATATGGTAAATACACTTGCATCCAACCACATTTTGAGAAGGAATTGGTGATACGAGAGTCCAAGTACCGTTTTGAAAAAGGGCATCAATTTCAGTGCTCATAGCCTATCACCATTAAGGGCATTTGAAAGCAGAAGTATAGCAAGTTGGATCGGTAATATGTGAGGAATTAGAACCAACTGTGGAAGTAGTAAGAAAAGCATGGGGAATAGTATGTTTCCTGGACCGAAGTTGCATGGGATATGTACAGGTTGGATGGTCAACAAGGGTGGTAGAAAAATGATGCTTTGGTTAGTTAAGATCAACAATGAGGTTGATGCCTTAAGCTGAAGATGGTAAAGAGGCAGGTAAAGACAGTGCACTAGGGGATGAGTTTATGGAGAGAGGAATAATTTAAGATAGAAATGAAGATGGGGGCACTTGTGGAGAAGGAGGTGAAATGCATAAAAGTGAATCAAATGAAAGTTGAGTTGAGGGTTGTGACTCACAGATAGACATAGATAATCCATGCGGGGTTTAGTAGTGATTGGATAGGAGGAAGTGAAAAAATAGGTGAGTGGATGGACGGACTAGGATAATCCATGGCATGAGAAAACTGCGAAGTGGGTGAATTTAACTATCTTGGAAAGGAAGTGCAAGATGGGAGGTTAAGATGTGCAGTGGGGCACACAACAGCCCACAAATGAGGTGTGTTTATGTTAGTAGGAGGGGGACCGAGATAGCAGTAGCCATGGTGAGAAGGATTGTAATCTAAAAAAACACATGGAGCAGAACGAAAAGATATTTTGTTATGATTATAAGGACGTAAAAAAGGATAGCATAGACACCCAAAATTTTTGAGAAAATTATAATCGGGTTTCTTGTGGAAGAGAAATTCAAATGGGGAGCACCCCCGAAAAACCATGGAGGGAAGACTATTGATGAGATAAACTGTTATTTCAAAAGAAAAGTGCCAAAATTTATGTGGGATAGAGGCATGATCTAGTAAACCCAATCCAGTTTTGACAATGTGGCGAATTCAAAGTTCAGTTTTTCCATTTTGTTTATGAGTGTTGGAATAAGTAAGGCGATGAATAATACCACATTGTTTGAAAAATGAGCTTAAAAAATTACTCACCACCTCAGTTAGTTTGAATTTGTTTAATTTGGGTTGAGAACTGACATTCAACCACGGCCTTGAATTGGATAAATATTTGATAAAAATCATATTTTAACGAAATTGAAAAGAACCACATATATCTTAAATAAACATCAAGAAATATGACAAAGTAACGATGCCCATCAATTGACGTCACATGAGACAATCCCCATACATCATTAAAGATAAGTTCTAGAGGTTAGGAACAGACAAATTCTGTTACAGATAATGGCAAACAAGACGACTTTTCTAATTGGCACGCATGACAAAGGGTCACATGTTTATTTGAAGAATATGAAAATTTATTCTAGCGAAGGACTTGACGCAAAACACATTGTTAAGGATATCCAAGATAGCGATGCCAGCAGATGGAATTAACACGTTCTGATAAAAAGGCTAACAGTGGCATTGAGGTTAAAGTAGAAAGCTTGTAAAGACCAGATTCAGTCTTCCCACAAAATAGGATTTTCTGGGTAACATGATCTTTGATAAAGAAATGTGAGAGATGGAATTCAAAGAATACGCCATTATGTTTTGTAAATTGAGAAACAGAAAGGAGAGATTTGGTGAGAGATTAAACATGAAAAATGCTAAATACATTAAAAGATGAAGGAGTTTGAAAATTAGTTTTCCCAATGTGGGAAAAGGGAAGACCTTTATCGTTAGCTACACAGTTGATCATGGCCTTGCTAATCATTAAGGTGGGAAAGAGCAACAAGGTCAGGAGTGGCGTGATAAGTAGCGCTAGTATCAGTGAACCATTTAGCAATGGGAGTAGAATTGGCATAAAAGGCAAGATTAGCATATGTAAAGTGGCATGATTATAGTGTTGATAGCAAGATATGGCAGTGTGATTAACACCATAGAAAATCTGACATTTCTAGCGAGAATCATTTGAATGAAAACGACGATCAACATCATAAGAGTAATTTGACCGAGAATCTGAAAGATAAGAAGTATTTTGGCGACCACAACCACAGCCACGTCCTTGGCTACCATGAGCACAAGAGGGTGAAGAGAAGTTCTGTTGGGCAACATTCGCTTGTGTAGATGAAGTTGAGCAGTTAATGACCGAGTGCAATAAAATTCAGCAAAATGCATGAACTCGTGACTAATAAGAAAACTATGCAATTCAGAATAAGATATGGTGATGGACGAATGGCAATGGATGTAACCAAATCCCGAAATGAAGGATTGAGTCTTGCAAATAAAGGGAACGACAGACAGCAGTAAGCCCATCAGAAAGAGATTTGGCTTTATGGAGAAATTGGGTAACCAAGAGATCGCCTTATTTGATGCTTTGAAGGCATAGATGTAGTTGTAGAATTTGAGTGCGAAATAGGGAATCAAGGGCTGACTCAAGTGTTTTCTAGATAGCATGAGAAGAATCAAGACTAACAATAAGATAAAGAACTTCTTCAGACAATGATCCAATGAGAAAATTCATTAACAGTTGATCTTAAGCAATCCAAAAATCGAAACTTGGACTAGAGATGGTATCACTGCTATGAAAAATAGGGGGAGAGGTGTTGGGCATTAAAATGTGATTACTAATCCCACCCAAAAAAACTATCTCGTCTTTCATTGCTAACTCCCACGTCTGGTTTGTTAGTAAAAAATCCATCTCGTCTTTCATTACTAACTCCCACTTCATTGAATTCTTAGTCTGCAAGGCCTCTGCATAACTCTCTAGCTCACTACTGTTAATGAGAAAGATATTGAACAATGATGGTGAAAATTGCTTAGTGGTTTGATGCTTCTAAAAGACCTCTTAACAGTCGTTACCAGCGTACTGTGCTCCACCTGAGGACTCACATTTTCTTTCTCTTCCTCATTCCCATTCTGTTAATCTCCCTCAGAAATGTCATCTAAGTTAATGGACTCGGATTTCCTTGCCTCTAGTAGTAAACTATTTGTCTCTGCCTTTGACCTATTCTTTTACAACACCTGTTTATGGAAAATAACATTTTTGCTTCTAATGATCTCTTTTCTACTTCTTACCACCTCTAGAATTCTAAAACCCAAAAGCACTAACAGTCTACGATTCAGAATATAGGTTGTTGTGTTCACTATATCAACCCAAAAACTATCAAAAATCTAGGAATGCAATCTCATGCTTCTGGCCCGCTCATTCAGAGTCATATTCATCCATTCAACCACGCTATTCTGTTACGGCGTTCCTGGAATGGTCTTCTCCCACTTGATTCCATAAGCTGCACAGAATTCTTTGAATCTATCGTATGTGTACTTACCTCAATTGTCTAATCTCAGACACTTTAACTTCAACCTGTTCTTAGTTTTAACTAAGACCTTCCACTTTTTAAACACCTCAAACACGTCAGGCTTATTTTCATAAAGTAAACCCATACCTTTATATACCTTCCTACTTGAGTCGTCAATAAATGTAACATAATATCATGAGCCTTCAAGAGATGCAATTGGGGAAGGTCCCCACAGGTTTGTGTGCACCAACTATAGCCTCTCTGGTTTTGGTTTCCTACCGCCTTTCAGAAAATTGACCTTTCTCTGTTTCCAAAAAATACATCCTTCACACAAATCAAAATCTACAGACTTCAAACCCGATAATTTGTCTTTTAACTGCAGAATTATCATCCATTTCCCACTCATATGCCCCAGCTTCTATGCTAAAGGCTTATATCTGACCCACCGTCTACAACTGTTGCCAAGTACCTTGTCCTGGAGGTCATGTACATGGTACCTGTCTTTGTCCCTTAAGCCACTACTATGGCTCCCTTTGTGACCTTTCACATGCCATCAACAAAAGTCATTGAATGTCCTTCAGTAACCAGCTGCACAACAGATATCAAATTTCTCATTAGTTTAGGTATGTGATGTACCTTATGTATCTTTGACCCATTCGACATTCTAATTCTGACATCGCTTGTACCCACAATATCTAAAGCCTCTCCATATGCCAAAAATATCTTGTCAAAATCACCTGTAACATAATTCTCAATGATTTTCTAGTGCACTGTAGTGTGGAATGAAACCCCTCAATCTAACACCCAGGAGTCAATGGGATTGTCCACTGATAGAAGTAAAGCATAATGTACATTCTCTGTCACAACATTGACCGACTTGCCATCAGTCTTTTTCTTTTACTCCATGCAGTTCTTCTTTATGTGGCTAACATTGCCACAACCCCACTATTCAGGCTATCACCCCGACTTGGATTTGCTTCTGCCCCTTCTAGACTTTGACTTCCCTCGATTCTGATTTCTATCAATATCTTTATCCCATGCTTCAACATTTAATGTCTTACCGACATTTGACCCGAAGATGAACACCTCACCCAAATCCCTTATGCGAACCTCCTCGCTTTTAATCAAATCTCTAATGTTGTCGTAACTTCAGTTTGTTCTTTTCGACAGAAGTATACATATTATCATTCTCATTACTTCCCACCTATTTTGTTGTGAAGCCAAAACAATCAAAGTCGTGATTTCATCGTCAAAATTGATCTCAATTCAAGATAACTGATTCGTTATGGTGTTAAACTTGTTCAAGTATTGTGCAACAGGAGTACCCTCGACAATCTTAAGAATGAACTACTTTTTCATAAGATGTACCTTATTGTTGGTGGATGGTTTTTCATACATACTTGATAACGTGGCCATCATATCAGTTGTAGTCTTCTCCTTGATCGTTGTGCACCACTGACCGTGACAACATTAATTAGATGACTCCCAGCACTTGCCTGTCAAGTAAAGCCCATTTCTCATCCTTCATACCCTCTGATTTAGAACCCAAGAGTGGCAAGTGCAATTTTTTTCCGTACAAATAGTCTTCCATTTGCATTCTCTAATAGCCGAAGTTTGAACTACCAAACTTCTCGATTCCTGTGGATCTTTCTTCTTTAGCCGTGTGTGTTCGTCAACTCTCCTAACCCCAAACTCTGATACCACTTGTTAGGGATTAAAACGTGAGCACTAATGTCACGCCTGTGAGACCCTGACCCGTTTTTATTTTTGCGGTAATTTTTTACGCGTATCGTTTTTATAATTGCATGTTTATATGCGTTTTATACATGTTCGGACTTAAAAATGCATGTTGGATTGGATCCCGGGACCGTTGGGCGTTGTGGTGTGAAGTTTAAAAAAAAATTTTTGGTGAGCCTATAAATATCTAACCTCAGATATTTTATTAGATATTTTCCTCTCAACCCTTTGAAACCAAACGAAACCTCTACCTTCTCTCTAGATTTTCTTGGGGCCCGAACTTTGTTTTTCATAATCGGATAGCGGATTCTTGATATCTACACCGAGGGCTTCGTGTTCATCCGATGGAATCTCGTTTTGACAAGGTTCGTTTTTTGAGGCGTCTAGTTTTTAACTCAATGAGGTAAGATCCTAGACTCTCATGTCTTAAAGGGGTGCTACGTGAAATTGTATATGTTTTTATCGTTTAAAAATGCATGAAAAGTTGATTTACGTTTCAAAGAGTTGGGTTTTGTTCCTAAATCATTTGTGGTCTCTTTTGATTGGACAAAAAGGTTTTTGAGATGTTCATTTCGATGTTTTTTTTTATAGTTTTGGGCTTGTGTGTATCTTTGGGTATCAAAAATGGCGTTTGGTTGCTTCGATTTGGGGTTAAAAGCTGTTTTCATAACTAGGGTTTTGTTTTAGCCATCGCCCAGTTGACTGGATCCAGTCGATTGGGTCGACAGTGTGGTGATCCAGTCAATTGGGAGTGATGATCTAGTCAACTGACTTGTGTTTTGGAAGAATTTTTTAAAATACCAATAGCTTTTCAACCGATTGAATTGTGGGGTTCAGTCGACCGAACTCCTGAAGAGGGGTGTTTTTCCTTCCTTGTTTTAGTTGGTCGTATTGTGGCCTTGTGAGCTTGTTTTTGTTTTGTTGTCGTCTTCGGGGGTGACGTGGTTTTGTTAATCGTGGTGTTTATACATCGTTGTGTGCGTAACGTGTTTAGGTCCATGGTTCTTTTTTTAAAAGGTGAGTTTTGGAAAAAGATAGTGTTTTGGGAAAAACGTTTGTGAAAATCGAGTTTTTAGAGGTTTGAAGCTAGCCTTCGGGGTTAAGTTTCGTTTTTTTTTGCTTGCTGGTCTCCTGGTTTGGTGAATAACGAGTTATGTGGCATGTGTTGTCGTTATGTGAAATGTGGTGTTGGTACGTGGTTTTGTGCATTAAAAGGGGCTGTAGTCCTTCTGTGAAAGCCCGATAAGATATTTGTTCATGGTTATGATGAATGTTAACTCTGGTTAACAATGCATTAGTTGGGGCTACGATCCTTCAGTGAAAACCCAAAAGATACATGTGTTGCGTGCGGGTCATCGTGGGTTTTTATAGAACTGCTTGTGGGGTTCGTGAGAGTCGATACATACATTGTTGCATGTGAAGCATTGTAGTATATGTGTGTGTGTGTGTATATATATATATATATATATATATATATATATTTATATATCAAACTATTTTCGAGGCTCGTGTGTGTCGAAATATTCATATCTTTTCGCATCAGCATGCTTAGTTTTTATTACATGTTTGTCTAGTTTTTGCTGAGTTTTGGCTCACAGTGTGGGATTTGAAAATATTTTTCAGGTGCATACGGTCACGTAGGTTGATCTGGAGGAGCCGAAGGGACGGAAGATCTGTAGTCTTCCTTTTTTGTTTCTTTTTGGACCATGTAGTGTTTTACATGTTTTTGGTATTAGAACCATGTATTGTAAGCATGTTGGTAATTATATTTAATGCATGTATATCTTTTATTTTGAGAGTGAAACATCGGGTTGGGTGTTATTTATGGGTGTTTTGGGTGACCCAAAATTAGAGCGTGACAACATGGTATCAGAGCTCTAGGTTCGAATATCTAAAAGCCGTAGGAAGAGGGTGCATCACCTTGTGAGATTGATTGCGTTTGCTTGATGTGTGTGCTTGATTGTATGAGTTTAGATGTTTTGATAACATGAACATGATAGTTTGTTGAGCATTAGTAAGTGGTATATATATGAGCATAGGGGTTGAACCTTAAGATTGATTAGTCTTGCCTTTGGGCATTTGGATTAACAAACTTGAAAATCGAGTTTGAAATGCGTTTGGTCGACGTGTTTTCTAACAAGTAACTAAGTAGATTATCCAAATTGACCCGTTACTCTTGTTAGTTCTCCTTCGTATGTGGAGTTTGTTTGTTTAGCATGAACGTATATGGTTAATAGTTAGCATGCTTATGTGGTTAATATTTATGATCATGCGACGTGTTGCATCTTATGATTTATATTTTCTTGCGTATATGCATTGCGTATCCTTGGAGAGGATAAGGCCGTGGTTTGGGTCTAGAACGTGTGCTCGATTGCTATTGGTTACTAAGAGGTGAGGTTATGGGTTGAGTGTCAATCGCTTGGTGTACAGTGGAACTCGTTAGTGAGTTGGGGTTAGCCGTGTGAAGTTAACCTTGGTTGATAAACTGTTGAGTGTTTGTATGAGCAAAGTTTTGTTCGGGTGCAGTTAAAGCATGGTTAGTGGTTTTGTTTTGGTAGATGACTCCTCTTGAGAGTATGTTACTGGAAATTAAGGTTGCGTTATGGATGGTCTTGTGAGTTTGGGTTTGTGTTTTGTTTGGAGCTGTGAACTGAGTCAAGAAGTGGTCGTCTGTAGACACCCCAATTTGACCCCGCCTAATCTTAGGTGAATCTGATGATGAAGATAGATGGAATAGTGCCTCAATTTGATCCTCAAGAAGTGATCCAAGCTCGGTATTTCAACTTGGTACCTCCAAACCAATGAAATTCTGACAAACCATCGAAACTTGCTACCCAAGTAAGGTGACCGCCAACTCTCATTGTGGCGACCGTCATAGAACTTTGTGAAAACCCTAACCAAAAGTGGCGACCGCCACCTTTCATCATGGCGACCGCCCGCTTCTATTATGGTGACCGCCATAGAACTTTGTGAAACCTTTCAAAAACATGGCGACCGCCAACTTGCATCATGGCGACCGCCAACTCCAAATTACCTGACGTGTCCCAAAACGTGGCAACACCTCATTGGTTGAAGAATTCTATAAATGCCATACCCCAACGTACGTTTTTAGTACGAATTTTGAGTGAGAGAGACTCTGCCGATACGTCGAGCGATCCTGAGCTCCGACGCCGAAGTCCTGCCGAAATACCGAGTCCCGAACCTCCAATACCTACGCTTGGAGTCTTAGCTTGGAATCAGCACCCGAGGATTGAAGTACATTCCCCAATCTAAGAATTTCACGATTCAGGTACTTCGTTTGGATCCCCGGTCTTTCTAACTCCAATTCCTCTCTCTTGGAGTGACCGGGTTAAAATTCAATTTCAATTTGCATGTTCTTTCCATTTGTATAAGTTAATCTTGTTTATTTCATATAATTTAATTGTTTTCTTTACTTCTTTAATTGTTAATTCTTTCTCACTCACACTTAGTACATTGTAATTTTCATTTGTATTCATTAAATAGTGTTAACATATTTTGACAATTACAATTCAATAATGTTGTTAATTGTTGTAATAATGTACATACATTTATATAAATGTAGTAATTAATACTACATTTCACATTTAAGATAAATAGTTATTTTTAATTTTTTTTATCTTTATAGCATTAGTGTCACGCCCTAAACACCAGGGTCACGTGAAAGCCCACCAAAACACCAATTTAAGAAAATAAAATTTGGAGTTGGAACACCATCAACTCAAAATATTACAACATTTGGATGAAAGATCCTTAAGTTTATCTCTCATAAACAGAAATCATGCAAACTCATACATGAATAAATATATCGCCAAAAGGCGTACAAAACCAG
>JAULJZ010106808.1:0-11680 GCA_032270985.1 Heliamphora pulchella
ACCTAGAGCTGACATTTTTGATAAAGTGTCAGTAGCAGTTAAGTCAATCTTGGGGCCTGTATGTCAGGCAAGGTTGACCTACCCCAAACAGGGTCTAAGAACAAATTGACACTCTGATATGGCAAAAGGAACTTGTAGAAAGATATGAAAAAATGATAGCAATGACAAGTCACTATCAGGCAAGTAGCTGTGTTCTAGTCAACAAAAGGACAACCTCACCTGCTCGGGTCAGGTCGGACCCTAAAACCGGTTAAGTACATTTTTTTTCTATAAATAGCCAATAAACCAGAAGGAAAAGGTATGCACTCTAATCATATAGAAGAAACTCTGTCAATTTAGTCTCTTAGCCTTATCTCTCTAGAACTTGCTCTAATTCGATCGTCGGAGAGTCCACCGGTAAAAGTTATCGGCGGGTATCTCACTATTTTTTTTTGTAGGCATACATGGACAACATCTCAAATCAACTAGCCAGCATGGACGGGACCTGTAAATCTAATCTTTAATCCTCTACAAATTTAACAGCATAAGGCAATAAAAATGAGGAATCTCATGCCAAAACTCTTTTAAATCGATTGTTTATGCTTTTGTTTATTATTATTTGTATAGTTTAAAGTGGTTTAAATAAATTTTTAAATTGTATATTATGTAATTGTGATTTTATTAAGAAGAAAGATTTGAATCTTTTGGAAGAAATTATCCTAAATAGGATTTAATAGTTTTTCACAGTTATTTGATGTTCTAAAGTGCATGACTATGCACATAATCATGTGAGGTTCACACCAAAATATATTTAGGAAAAATAATTTTTTTTGCCTTTACATTTTTGCTCCACTTTGTATGATTTTTTTCCCTCATTAGATAACGGGTAAGAGACAGTATTTGCATTCTTTGCCCTAATTAAATAAATTAAATATATTTTTATATAAACATGTCTGTAAGAGTTATTTTTTAGCAATATAATATGAATAGAATACAAAAATATTATGCTTATTTTAAATTTTTTACTTCTGTTTCTTATTTTTTTCTTTTTAATTCTATTGATTGATCAATATTATTATTTAAATATTTTATCATGTTATTATTTTTAATATTAATATCTTTTAAAGTGAAAAAAAAATTCGTTATGAACTCGCCCTAGCCCCACCCTGCCATTTCCTCCATTATTGTTTCTTGCCCCCGCTCCGATAATAAACTGAGTGAGGATTGGGAAACGCACCCCAGCCCCCGTCCACTTTCTCGATTAATTTTTTTGTCCATGTTCCAATAATAAATGGTGTAAGAATTGTGGAACACACCCTCACTCTTGTCCCGCCTAGCGCCATTGCCATTCCCAAATATAATAGACCACATAATCATATGGGCCCACTATATATTTTCCTTAACACATAGTTAAGTGGAACAATATTAATTTATCAATAGAGATTATATAATTATTTTCAAGAGAAATAGAACCAAAACAACAATTTAGTAGCATACTACCATGCAGATACGTAATCACGATAGAATTACAAATGTACTAAATAATGAATCTGTAATGCAATTCTTTTGTAGTGTATTATTCATCGATTCATAATGCATTACACAAAATTTATATAAAATGAGGCACTAGATTGAACATTACACAAAAAGAGGATTGCTGAGAATCCTTATTCTTAAATGATAACAAATATGGACATCGAAGTGTTCTCTAACGATATTTTTAATATAATTTTCAAAATGTTGGCATCGTTTAGTTGCAGGATTAAGATTTGGGATTAGACTATTTTATAAATAGTTTTATATATAAATCTATTTGACAACTATTTAAAAAAGAGTTAAAAACTTTTCCAACTAACTTTATATCATTTATGGAGAATTATCTTAAATCCATAGAGGGGTGAATAAGTTAGTTTCAAAACTATTTTAATAAATTTTATACATGAAAGGATGTAATTTAACTAAAATCTTGTCCAATCAAATAACATATTATTTATTTGTAAATTATTTTATTTTCAATTAAATATTTTTTAATACAAAAAAATATTGAACTAATAATTCAACTCCACTAATTATTCTATAAAAATAATTTTTTAACCGAACGAAGCCGATGAAGTAATGTGAATTTTGAAAAATGTGACCCATTTTGCCCATGCCATATTTTTATGCACAAAGGGAAAACGGCGTCGTTTGCATTCATCTCTATTCCCTGTATGTTCTTGTCGTTATCTCACGTTTTCTCTTGGTAATATCACTCTTCTCACCGTCTCTTTTTGTAGTGTAATAGCCCACGGCGTTTCTCAACTACCCCCCGCTAAGCGTAACGTGCGCAGGCAGCGACGATGGCTCTGAGGATGGCGATGCTAAAAAGCGCCGGGGAGATGACGGGGTGTGAGATCGGGCTCAGACGGTGGGCCCACGTCGCCGCCCAGCCTCCGCCGCTTGACAGTGCGATCAGCCACACCACCGTCTCAGCACCGTTTGATCTGCCCGAACTCGATCGCGGCTCCGTTAGCAACGACGGCACCGTCGGGTTCGATTTCCCGAGTTTCTATTTCGGTGGTGGATCGATGGAGCTCATGGCCGTCCCCAAGAAGAAGGTGACTTCACCTTCCCCAAATGTTCACTTGTTCTTTTGATCTGTTTGTTGTCCTGTGAAGTTTCCGGTTCGGATGATTTGGAGAGAAAATAAATGGAGTGAAATTTTCTACTCGCTAATCATTTGTTTGGTTTACGAAAAAAGAGAAGAAATGAAGAGATTTGTTTGGTTTACGAAAAAAAGGGAAGAAAGAAAGATAATCTGAGAAAAATAGAGAGAAAGAATTATCCTTTTTATTCTCTTTAAATTGGAGAGAGAATCCAATTGAAAAACAAGGAGAGAAAAGAAAAAAAAATTACTTAAAGTAATAAAAAAGAAAAAAAAATTATTGTATTTTTTCTCCATTTTATTTAGATTAAAAAATATATCATTTATTTCTTATAATATCATGTTTGGTTAGGTTTAATAAGAAAAAGATTAAAAAAACGTTATACATAATATTATTAAATTAACTCTATTTTAAAATAAGAGTACTTAGTACATTTATTTTTAAAAGATTAAGAGTGGTATTAGAAACAAAAGCATAGAAGTAGGTTTTTTCTCTGCAAATCTCTCCACTTGTGGAGAGGTTCAAAAAGATGATTTTAAGTAATAACTAAAATTTTTCTTTTTTTTTCGTTTAATTTTGTTTCTTTCCTTTTTGGTTATCTAAATAACTAATTAGAGCGATAACACAATCATTTTATTTCATTTCTTTCTAAATCATTCAATTCCCATGGCGTTTCTTGGTCATTAGTTATTCTTTATATTAACTTAAATTGCTTATCTATGAATAAAAAAATGATGACAAGAAAAAAATTTATTTTCATAAAATAATTAGTACAGTTTTTTTTTTTATTTTATGAAATGTATTTAAACAAGATATGAGAGACATCATTTTCTTTCCAGAAGAAAATAAAATTATTTTTCTTTTCTTTTTCCTATAACTTAAGATGAGAAAACATATTATTTTCTTTTCTTTTTCTCTTGTTAATAATTAAACGGGCTGTTAAGATTTGGGTTTTGTTTAATTTCTTTTTGGGTAGGGTAGTTTAGGGTTTACAGTTCTTTTCACTTGATGCTGGGATTTGAGTTGGATGTAAAAACTGTAATGGTTAAGCTCGTATTTGGATTATGCGTTGGCTAGTTCTCGTATGTTTTTTGGTGTGATTTGTGTTTTTCAGCTTCAATCTCATTGATTTGATCTTCACCAACTTGGTTTATTGTCTCTCTGCAGTTTTTGATTACATCATGTTGCAACTCTGTTCTTTTTCTTGGCTGTATTGCTTGCTAATTCATGTGTTTACCTACCTGAGAATACTGAAAACTTGATGATTGTGGATTTCTGTTCGAAGTTAAATCCTTTTTACATAGAAAACTGTTTGATTTACAATAAAATCTTCCCCAGTTTTGATAGTTTGGTCTTGGTTGTCATAATGTTGGTCTTTTTGAATCCTTTGGAAATGCAATCTGACAATTTGCCTGAGCAATCAGTCAAATGTCCATTTGCTCATTGCAAGTGTAAATGCACTGTGCAATGCCATTTACCTAGGGCTTACATTTGCCGATTGGGTGCTTTGAATAGTCTAGCCAAACACAGTGAAAAAATATTGTAGCCAAACATTTGAAGCAATATTTTTATATTTCTCTTGTTTGTTTGCCTCATCGTTCGAATTATTATTATTATTCTTTTTGCTTTGAATAAACCTTGGAAGGACTTTTTTGCAGGAAAACATCTTTGTGGAAGGCTATGAGAAAAAGGGCATCGTGGGTATAATTAATTTTATGTGAGGACAAATAGGGAAAAACACGTTTGACCTCTATTTGATAAATCCATATACATCCATATCCATCTAAAAGCCAAACATGGTATATGTCTATACCGAGGTATAACATATCCAATGTTATTCTTATATCTAATCATTTTATATCCATCTTCATATTGGACAGCATTTTATATCCATCTTCATATTGGACAGCATTTTATATCCGCCAATGTAACTCCCGGAGAAACAAACGGGCCCCTGGTGCCTTAGAGGTTTTGGACACCATTGGCTTGCTTTCCCCATGGTTGATGTGGCATTTCTACAGTCAGGTGGTTTATTAATGATTTTCTTGTTAGTTATCCATATATCACTCATTTTACCCACATTTTGTCTCCCCTTTTCAATCATGGTGGGCTAATTTTAGTGTATATAGATACCAATATCTGTTGATAATCATAGATTTATGAAATTTTTAGTAAATTTGTGAATAAGTTGGCTTGGCATCTTTATAAATTGGAACCTCTCCTCTTAATATAGTGGTCCCAATTTCCGTAACTTTTCTTTGAGTTTTTCAAATATATTATCATTCCTTTTATGATATTATATATGTGTTTTCACTTTTAATTTGTTAGAGTTGTAACTTTTTTTTTTCTTTTGGGGCGGGAAATCTCTCAATTTATATCCCCGCGTGTCACTTGACACTGGTAATTGGTTAATCAGCAAAATAGTAGTTGTTACAATGTTATTACGTTTAGTTGAATCTTCAACCTTATGTATCATTTGTGCCATTCTAGTAGTCTTCTGGCTATAGAATATTAGAATTAATGAAACGCATTCCTAAAAAATGTGTGCGCAACCGATAAAATTTCCTTATTCATGCAGGTTTCTCTGCACAAGAGAGGCATAAGGAATGGACCTAGGGCTTTGAAACCCATTCCAGTGATCATCCGCTGCAAGTAAGTTCTTTTCTCCTATCCTTGTTTCCATAGAATGACAGAAATATATAGATGCATGACAGCATGCATTATCTTGAAAATTGTGTTAAAACTTCTGAGTGCCATAATGTCAAAGGGTCTGGCCCACCTATAAAGTCACTCCCCCACAAAGCTTTTTTGGTGTACAAAACAAAATCTTAATGGTTTATGTCTCTTTTTATGACCTTGAATCAGCTATTGGAAGAGGAATTGTGGTGAACTTTTGAATTTTGTCATATGGCAGTCCTCATGCAAATACAGCAAGCATTCATCTGTATTACAATGCTAAACCATCGATTCTCAACAAGACATTTGAATATACTGATACCACCACTCCTCGTCCAAGCCAAAAGAAGAAGAAACCATTAACTGTACACACCCATAAACAAATCATTAACTATACTTTTTGTTTTTCCACTTGGGGAGAGAGGGAGGGGGTTTGGGATAGCGCACAACAATACAAAGAGAATACCAAGAGGCCGTGGGCCTAATTGTTCAGGTGTTACACTTCCAAATAGGAGGTGAGGAGTTCAAGTCTTCTCAAGTGCGAGGTGTGAGAGTAGGTTCGTTTGTATTTGCCGATCAAGAAAAAAAAAACACATAGAACAATTCATGTGTAAACATAAAATTACCCTCACAATTACTAGGTTTTCATCCACCATATCCCTTGGGTTCTATAAGAACTCGCCACTGTGTGCATTCTATGCATGTGCAAGTAATAACTAAATCAGTCAACAAAAGTTATTGTGAAGCTTGTATTTTTAAAGTTTGTTGACGATCGAATCAGTTAATAGAAGTTATTGGATATTTTGATGTATTTTCAAATTTCTTGGACATTTTGAGTACACAAACAATCCATAGAGCTTCGATTAAGAGAGACACCAAGTGAGACCATCTCCAACCCATCACTATTTTTTTTCATCAAATTTGAGTAAAAAAAGTTTGTTAAAAACTTCACTTGATGCTATAGACTCCAATGGCTAGAAGCAAATCTTTCATCATTTTTTTGTTAAAAAATTTAAAAATTTCTTGTCATCAAAATCCAAGCCATTTTTTATGAAAGAATTGAATGCTCCAATCCTTCATTTTTTATACATTTCATCAAATCTTTTTAAAAATTCCAAACTTATCCCCTAAATCTTCTTTAACCAAATTTGGTGAAAACTTCTCTCTTTCTCTCTTGATTTGATGAAAAAATAAGTTTTTTCTTGATTTGATATCAATATAGTGGAATGGTTGGAGCTCATTTAGCCTTCTTTTTGTCAAATTTAAATTTGGTAGAAGATTTGGTGATAGTTGGAGATGCCCTAAGTGCTCTCCTTTATATAATAGTATATAGATTAATATAGTGATTATGATAATGGTCAATAAGGTTTCAAAACCATAATTGAATAATGTACTTAAGGGTTATAAGGATTGTAGGTATTTGAGTTTCGTGAGGCCAACACCATCACGAGGTATGCACCTTGCCTAAAAAAACTTATCAGAGCTCATTCAGTTGCCTCAGTGCCATGCAACTCTTTTGCACACCTTTGTGGCTTTAACTCGTACAAGTGCATATTTGGATATTTCTCCTGATATCTATGGCCTTAGATGTGCCTACATTCCCTCCGGTTGTTTCCATCTGTCACTCGCATGAAACAATTGGTTGTGACATGTTCTTTGGCGGTAATTGATTTGGTTGTATGAGGGTAAGGCCCACTCCAAGGGTGTGGACCATGATTTCAAGGAGCAGTATGCAATATGCACCCAGAAATCCGAAGGACCCCACACTTGAATTTGATTCCAGTTTTGGTCAACATATTTGTCACATCATGCCTGGAATAACGTATGTTGCGTATTTTCCAGGAGTTGTGGTCGAGTCAAAGCTGCCGCATTTCTATTGTTGCAGTGGAGATCGAGGGACTAATGGTGAACAGAATGGTTCGTCCAATTGATCAAGTTGATTGCTGAACAATGATTGAAATAGAACTAAATCCGTAGGTTTCGAAGTTGTCTTTTATTAGTAGTCGTCTTTAATTAGAAGTTCAGAATTTTCATATGGCTTTACAAGGTCAAGTGCTGATAATATTATACTTCTCTCTCTCTCTCACTCAGGCAAGGCTTGTGGCACGGCATTGCACAAGCTCACACCTTGGGTACCAAGTCTCGTTGGGCAATCCTGTCAAGCTCAATACACCTTGCAAGCAAGGTTGAAAGCACAAAGGATCAACACAGTGCTATGTAATTGATGATTGTTTGGAGGGTTAAATTTTGAAATGCCACAACCTTGTAGTTCAATTGTGCGGGCATTGCTTGGACCGGTTCGGCTGTGGGCTTTAGGCTGGGGGTCAATGTTCGAACCCTTGATATGGTGAACTGGGCCAACAGCCCAACCACTGTGACAAATGCTTATGTTCAGAATCGCGAATTTTATATCCACAGATATATATATATATATGAATCTAATGTAAAGTGAGAAATCCTGCCTGGTCAAAGAGAATCCTTCTCTGCAGGCTGAGTCTTGTTTTGTGCGAGAGTAGAACAACATGTGATGTGGTAGTGAGATACTGCGTGAGGGTCCTGAGACTAGGCTGAGAGGATTAATGGGGGACAAAATACTTAAAAGTAGGTGTTTGGCATTGTTGAAATTAGTAATTTATAAATTGTAATTTGTAGTAGAAGTTGCAAGTGTTTGGTAAATATTATAATTTGTAGTTAAAATAAAAAAAAATGCAGTTGTAATTTGTAATAGAAGTTTTAAGTGTTTAAAATAGATTATCGCTTATAGTTAAAATTAGTAGCATGAAATTAAAAAAAGCAGCATAAGCTTTGCTAAACACCCTCAAAGCTGCCTCACTGTGACCTTTTTAGCAATCAAATATTAATAGGAAGATGTAAATTTTGATAGGAAGATGTAAATGTGCTTCCTCTTACCATTAGCTGCTACGTGCTAGTGCACCGGAAAAAGACACTTGGTGGTCATTCTCACTATCTAATTAGCTTACGTTTTGTTTGTTTTAACAAAAAAACATTTTTTAAAAAATAAGTTTGGTATTTTTTAGTGTTTGATACTATATAAATTAAAAGTTAATTAATTTTTTTAAAATCGATAGAAAAAGGATATTTTTGATGGAAAGTATTTTTTTTATGATTGAAAATATTTTTTATTTTTACCATCCTACCACTATTCTATCACAGTCACCATCACTTCATCATCGCCAAAACCCTACCACTGTCACTATTGGCCATCTGGGGTCGAGGTGTTAGGGATCGGGTCTTGGGGGTTTGGGTCTTGGAGTCAACGGTCAAAGTTTCGGGATTACAAAGGTCTTAATGAGGCTAAGGTTGGGGTCGAGGTGTTAGAGATTTGGGGTTTGGGTCTTAGACTTTGGAGTCAAAATTTTAGGATTATGAAGGTCTGAGTAGGAGTAGGGGTCGGTGGGTTTAAAGTTCTGGGGTCGTAATTCTCTAGGGTCCATGATTGGGGGGTTAAGGTTTGGGTTTGGGAGTTCAAGGTCAGGTTTGGGGTTTCGATGCTCTGCTTTTTCAAGGTCCTAGGGTTTAGGTTAAGGTCCAAGTTTAGGGGTTCGGAGATCTAGGGTTCTAGGGGTTCAAGGTTTAGGATAAGGGGTTAGGGGCTTGGGTTGGGGCTCGGGAGCCATGATTGAGGGTCGGGTTTTGGAGTCTGGGGATCAGGTCAGGGTTTGAGATTTTAGCGGTCCAAACGTTAGGGGTTCGAGGTTTGAGAGTCAGGAGTCCTAAGGTCCAGCGTTGTGTGGTCGGGGGTTTGGGTATGGGGTTTTGGGGATGGGGTCAGGGTTCTAGTGTTCTAGGTTTTTTGGAGGTTCGAGGGTCTAGGGTTCCAAAGATCAAGGGATCGAGTGTTTGGGGTTCAAGGACAATGGTTCGAGGGAGAGATCAAGGAGAAAGTGTGTCCCTCATTTGATGATGCAAAGATTTCGTTGTTATGGATTAAGAGCTAGAGGAATCGGGTTCTAAAATCTAGGGCATGGGAATGGAGAGTACATGTTGGTGCGGGTTAGAAAGGATTAGGAGAGTACATGTTGGTACGAATTAGTCTTTTAATTTGGTTTTTTAATTTTATAACTTTTTTGTTGTGCCACATAAATAGAAAGAATTAGAGAATTATTGGGTAGGTACATGTTGGTACGTGTTAGAAAGAATTAGAGAAATATTTGCATACCCTTAATTTAAGCTATATTATGATTTTGGTACATAAGATCTTGTGCAAACTTATTTTTAGACATTGAGGGAAGTTAGAATGAGAATTCGACCTAGCAGCTATGTTATAGCCATGGTAGCAGGAATTGTTGAGTTTGTGTCTCAAATTTTCTAACTCTAGTAGTTAACACTCACAAGGCGCTCGAGCGCCAGCAAGTCTAGAATTGAGCGCTTGCGAGGCGCTTGAGCGTCGCCAAAGTAGAATGTTTTAAATCTAGGGTTTTTTGGTTGAGATTTATATATATAGACCTTATAATTCATTTAAGATTAAGAAAAACGTGTGTAAGTCATTTAATACTCGAGAAAAATTTGGAGAGAAGCTAGAGAGAGTATAGAGAAATACAAAGAGGCTCAGTTTGAGACTATACACATAGATTGTGAAATTGAGAGTAAAACTTGTATTCTATATTTGAGAATAGTAGATTGTTTCTTCTCACGTGGAAATAAATAGCCAGTTAAACCACGTATATTGTTCTTGATTCGTATGATTGTTCTATCTCTATTTTCTTTGTGTAGATCGTAGCCTACGTGGATTTTTTTGCTTCCCAAACTAGTTGTGGTTTTTTTCTTTTGGGAATTCGAGTGTGCTCCAAATCCAAACATAGCGGGGTCATTTTCTTAGGGGGTGTTTGGCCAAGTTTTTGTTAATAGATTTTAGCTTCTTGTTTTTTTATTTTAATTATAAGTTATAATTTTTTTTAAACACTCACAATTTCTACTATAATTTTTAATTAATTTTTTTTTCAGCTACAAATTATAATTTTTATCAAAAATTCTCAATTTCTACTACAAATTATAATTTATAAGTTACTAGCAGTAATATTTCCAAACATCCTATATACACCTATTTAGGTAATGTTTGAATGTATTCAAGTACTATATAAGTAATGTAATAATACCATAAAATTATCATAAAAATTATTCAAATAAATACAAATCATTGGATGTTTCGAAAACAACGGTATCTTTTGTTTTATTGGTGTTTTAAAATAGTAATAATTTAAAAGTTTTATGAGACATTTATACGAAAAAAAACCTATTTTAGGGCCAATTATTTCTTTTTTTCCTTTGTTTTTTTATTTTATTATATTTTCAAATCTTATCATTTTTAACTTCCACACCTCTTAGAGTGATTTGTAGTCATTTATTTTAGGATAAATTACACTGACCTCCCTTAAGTTTTGGTCAAATACAGTCAACTCTATTTTTTTGGACAAATTACACCGATCTCTCTTACAGGCTGAAACGTTGTTACATATTAACCCAAACCGTTAGAGTTTCGTCTATGACCGTTTGTGTTATTAAGTTAAAAAATTTTTATTCCCATTTTGCCCCTCATAGCTGCCTTCAAATCTGTTTCTTCTTCTTTTTTTCTTTTTATAAAGTTTATAAAATGATAATTTTTCGATTTGAATTCGCCAAAGTAATTTACCAGCGATCGAAACCGTTCACTAGCGGTATTAGGTCGTCAAAAAGGTAGTACGTTGTCGATCAATAAATTTACCCCTCAACACAGAAATCTGTTTCTTTTTTTTTTTTTTTCTTTTTATAAAGTTTATTAAATTATAATATTTCGGTTTGAATTCGTCAAGTAATTTACCGGCGATCGAACCCATTCACTAATAGCGTTAGGTCGTCAAAAAGGTAGTGAACGTTGTCGATCAAGAAATAATAGTGAGTACACATAAGAGAGAGAGAGAGAGAGAGAGAGAGAGAGAGAGAAACGATAGTGTTCAGTGAGAGAAATAATGGTTTGGTTGACCTGTCGGCACCGAAGGGGCTGTCAGCGAGGGCTTGGTGGTGCAGCAAGGTGTATGGCGAAACTTTGGTGGTGTGGCGAGATGGTTGGCGAGGGTTCTGGGTGGCTGTCGGTGATTGGCGATTAGGGTTTTGGTGGTCTGGCGATTGGCGGCGACTTGTTGGTGGTGCGGCGAAGGTCTGATGGTGCAACGAGGGTTCTGGGTGCCTTTTAACGACCGACGGCTAGGGTTTTGATGGTCCATCAATTGGCAGCGACCGTTTTGGTGGTCCGACGACTGGCAACGAGAGAGAGGGGAGAGAGAGAGCCCAACCGAGAGAGAGGAGAAGAACAGTGGTGTTTAGCGGCGAGCGGCGGCGAAGGAGTTGCCGGCGGTGGCGATGGTCATGGACGACATTGCTAG
>JAULJZ010106819.1:0-57707 GCA_032270985.1 Heliamphora pulchella
CATTTGTGTCGACACCGTGGTGTTGGTGAGGAAGATTGCAGAAATTGTGTCGACACCTCAGAAGAATTGTGTCGACCTAATTACTTAAAGATCCCTACCCTAGACATTTTGTGTCGACTTAAAAGCTTTTGTGTCGACACCTGCGACGTAGATTCAAATTTGTGGCAAACTTCAACGGTTGAATTTGTAGCATTTAATACCCTCACCTACCTCTAACGGTCATGAATGCTTAAGAGCTTATATAAGGAATTATTTCTCAGCATTTAATCACTCTGGAGACTTACAATCACTATTCTATTATTTGATTTAAACTCAAAATCCTCAAGCTCTCATTTATTGCTAAACTCCAGCTTTTGTTTCTCATCTCTCTTTATCACTTCATTTATTGTCAATCAATTTCTGTAAAGAGAGTGAGTGTTTCTCATTTAATTACTTCAATTATTGTATTCAATAGTTAGTTACCCTTTAACCTTTGAGTGAGTAAGTAAATCTCATCAAAGAAGAGTTCAAGAGTGATTAGAAAAAAATAGAAAATTATTTTCATTGGATTTTCTTGAATATAGGCTTTTGAATGTGTCCGTAAATATTCGTTTGCTCAAGCGAAATCTTAAGATTGTAAGGTTTTAAATGCGCCCATGAAGCATTCTACATAGTAGAAATTTTCAAGAAAAAACTTAAGGAGTGGACGTAGATTTAGAAGAAACCGAACCATTATAAATTCTTGGTATCTGGTTCATTCTCTCTATCCCTAACCGCTTTAATATTTGCATTGCTTTCATTTTTAATTATTTTGCTATAATTGTTTGCTAAATGAAAAGATTTTCGAAAGGTTTTAAAAGTTGTTATTAATTTTTTAAGACCCAATTCACCCCTCCTCTTGGGTTGCCTAGAACTAACACTACTTTTCTAGTAGTGCTAGTATATTATAAAGGGATTTATAAATTTAGGGGTCTCATTATTTTGGAAGCCTTAGGCGACCCGCCTAATTCACCTAACAGACGGGGCACCTCTGAGTTAACCTGTCATGCCCTCAATCTGCAAGGCACGTGAACCAATCCTAACAAACTTCGAAAGGACAAAATTTATACCATGAAAAGAGTTTTGAAACCCAAACCACCGCGGAATCTCATTTAATAAACTATTTAAAAGGAGGGTATCAACCCCCCAAAAGTTTTGAGAATCAAAAAGTGAAAAATTGCTCTAGCAAGCCGACTGATCAATAGGTCTTTCATAGGTTGCAAAATTTTTACCCAGACCTGAGAAATCGAGAGTAGTGATTGACCGCTCGATAGACCGATCGATCAGTCCATCGAGTGGTCCAATCCTGACCCCTTTTCAAAATTTGTTTTTCCCATATCCCATTACCAAATTTCAACCACATCTTCCAACAAGCATTTCTAAGGAATTATCACACCAAAATCCAAATAAAATAATATAAAAATATTCCCAACCATCTATGAACATCGAGAACTCAACAATTCTATACATAAATCTCATCGAATGCAATACCAACCCAACAAAAAATACCCAATAACCTCACATGCATACAATTCATGAGCGTGTGGCCTTAGAGCCTTACAAAACGGTTATCAATTAAACAAAAGAGTTAAACCATTGTATCAAAAGAATTACAGTTACAAAATGTGCGTGTCTCAAAAGATCTTTCTACATATATGTAATTCGATCCAAAGATTCAAGAACGGTCTTCAAGACCTAGCTTCTCAATCGACCACATTATTTCTATTATCACCTGAAATGGTTAAATAACATGAGCTGCGACTTGAAGGAAAAAGACTATATATGAACATATGCATGACATACAAGGATGATTATGTGAATACACCACAAGTTTAAACCCAAAACCAAATTCACTTTTCTAGCGAATTCTCATTCGCATAATCGGTTTTCCTTTCTTATTAAAACCAACACCCACCATGTTTAGTTCCTTTAGTTTCGTCAACTCAACCCCAACACGGTTACCATGACTCTCATTTCGTTCCATTTCATTTCCCAACTACACCTATTATTAAGGTTTTTCAATTCTCACATTCATCAACTATATTATCTGGTTCTACAAACTCAATTCTTTCGTTGATTTAATTAAGTACCAACGGCCGGATGATGCTTATAGACCTAGGCATATTTATCACCACGGGGTCATATGAGGCCCAAAGGATAAATACCTATTCTATAACCCAACATGGAGAGCATACATTTTTTATTTCTCTCGAAAACATCGATAGGTGGGCCGCCCAAGAGCACGCTTTTACGGAGAATTAATCCAACGGAAGGGCTTACCATATATTGCGCAAGTTTTCGATCTTTCACTGAGGAGCTACTCGAGTCCAATATTAACTATTCATTCCATTCATATGGTACCTTAATTAAGTTATTCACATTTAAACCAACTCAGTTCAACCGTCAACCCAGTTTCTCTCGCTAAACCCAACACCGTTAAGATTATGATTCTCATTCGTTTCCAACATTCTCATAGTTCATATACATATTCACATGTAAAGGTTTAAAAACCAAATTAGCATTTCATGTTATTCACATTTATCAATTCCATAGAACATCTTCACAATTCTTAGCCCATTGCTTCATCATTCTCATTATTCATGAAATTAATATACCAATGGGTCCACATAACCCCCAATTTGTCCAAAATTCAATCAATTTAATCACCCAATTTTAACAACCCAAAACCCCCCAAATCTCCATGGTTTTGATAAAAACAAAACCCTAACTTTCGAATACACAAGTTAAAAGTTTGCCCATAGTAGTATCAAGATTAAACTATCATAAATCTTCCAAAACCACAAGATTTAACGTGTTTTAACCCCAAATCATAACCTAGGGTCTCAAAACATAGATTTTTCATATTTTCATGTATAAATTCAAAATACACAACTCATATCTTACAAATCTTTATAGATAGTCGTAGATCCTATCTCTTAGATGCTCAAACAACCCAAGTGTGGGCATTTTTGAGAAGACGGTGAACTGGATATATGTTATTTTTAGAAAAATGTTCTTTTCTTTTATCAAAACAAAAAATTCAAGATATCCAAATGCATTTTTAGGAAAAATAGAGTTGCCACTTGATTTTTGAGAAAAAAAAAAGTAAGCCACAGGTCTTTTAAAAACGTAACTAGAGAAAAGAGGGTTCGGGGGCTAAGGTACAAAAGGGGAAGGTGTTAGGCACCCTTTTCGCCTAATCTTGAGGTTGACCTCTACTTTGTCAATGTTGGTTCTTGTTTTAAACATTTTAAAGGTAACATATACAAAATAAGAGGTTAAAAAGAGTTCATTCAAAAACAAACAAAGAATGGTAAAACCCTAACTACAGTCCGAAGAGTCATGTAATTTGGTTGTCATTTCTAAACATGCCACACGTGCTGTTTGAGCAAAGCAAAGTGAAAAATATGCAATGAAAAGCTCTTAAAAAAGAAAAGGCCTAAAGGTCATGCAATACAGTTTTTGTCTCCAACATGCTATATACAGATTATACAGAAAAAATAGAAGAAATTCGAAAACTATTTTTAAGCTACTGGATATACAGAAGAACTTATGGCCGTAGCAACCAATGTTACGTCCGTGACAATATAGCATAGCCGCAACAAAAAAAGATGCCAAAAGTTACGGCCGTGACAACCAAAGGTTGTGGCTAGGATATTTTTTGAGGTTCAAAGAGGTGTTCAACATGCAAGGTCCAAAGGGAACTCAGATGGATAGGATGTACGAGACAGAGACTACAGCCTACTTCATCAAGGCTGGATCTATTTTCCATCTACCCAACATCAAAATAGATCTTGAAACAGGATGCATAAAACATTAAAATAGATAACAGAAGTCTTAAACGTAGTTTTCATGCTACTGGACTCACAAAAGTTCACGGCCGTAGCAACAAAATATTGTGGTCGTGAGAAAAATAAAGAGAAGTGTTGCAGCCAAAAGAAAATAAATAGCGGCTATAATAATATGGCCAAAATAACTCAAGGCCATGACAACTGAGGGTCGCGGCCGCCAGGTTTTAAAAATCATAGAAGCATTTTTATGTGTCTAGTATGCCAGTGGATATGAAAATGAATAGAAATATTCTATTCTACGCAATACAGCAACTTACAAATATACTGTTTAGGATAAGATACTTAAATGAACATGCTTGATAAGGAATGGATAACAAAGAAAGAAATAATGAATGAAAACCTTAACCGTGACACCCTCGGGAGAAAGAAGATGAGGGTTTAAAGAAATGTCACGAATTTCCTAAGATTACCTAGTGTAGATAATCACCTCGAATGTCCTTTCGAGTGTGGGAGACAAGTATCGTCAAGTGATTTGTGCTCCATGGCCTCACCAATGCAAGCAAAGCCACGAACTAGGCTATGGAACGTGTGGTATGAGTATCGGGTGGGAATCAAATTCTGCAGAGTATCGGTATCCAGGTCTTCTCTCTCTGGTTTCTTTGAGAATGACGCCTATTTATGGGCAAAGAGGTAACACATACATTTTCTGGAATGCTGCTATTTGTTCAAAAAGGTGTCAAACCTCCAACCACAACCTTAAGTTGTACGAATAGTGCCGATTGTCACCTTTATGGTACTGATAGTGACAGTCGTGATTTTCAAAAGTTACGATTAGGTTTAAGTTTTCAAAAAAGTGGTGGCCATGAGAAATGAAAATTGTGGCCTCTTCTAGGATCAAAAAAGGTGGCGGCCGTGAGAGTAAGGACATAGCCTGTTATAGGGTTTTAAAAAAGGTAGAGGCCGTGAGGATCATGGATGTCATGGCCTGAAGGTTTTTTGTGGTTTCTTGGGTTTTGAACCAAATTCCTAACTTTGCTTGCTTGGGAGTATCCTTGAGCATAATTCTCATGTTTTCGTCATTGAAAAGCATTCGAGACGGGTGCATAAGATTCGACTTGGTCAAATTAGAGTGTCTACAATTGTCCCTCTTTTACAGAGCTTGCAACAACTCATGGTGCAAGTAAATGTCAAAGCCCAAGAGACAAACTAATTGAACAAGCCACCGATCTTAAGCATAAACAAAACATATAGAAAAGCGTGGTCAAACCTGAATTTCTATTGAGCTTTCTACGTATCCCCATTTCAAGGGATCAGATCGGTCGTAGTTTGTAAGGCAATGCACATGATGCAAACAGGCTAATCATGATGCATAAAAGATATAATATGAGGCAAACATGTACAATGCTAACATACAAAAATCTAAGGTCACAATACGAACCGAGGAACCATTAAAGATCAATTTTAGGTCATTAATGGGATCGAAAAGTCAATTTATGGTCATGAGGAGTACTGAGAGGTAATGTAACACACCGAAACCTGGGTCATGTGAAACACCCTAAAAAAACTCGTTTTATGATTTCAAGTTCCAACAAAAGCACCCAAGCCTACACGGGTCCAAAAATGTAAACAAAAGCAAGCTTTAAACTTTTGACAAATGCACTTTCAAGGGTTTATTTTATGTAAAAGAACAACCCAAAAGAATAAGATCACGGTCCTTAAAAGCCAAGCTTTAAAATAAACAAACAAAAATTTCAGAGAATTGTCCAGGCCGATCGATTGGTCAAGGGACCGATCTAGCGGTCTTTAAAAATTCTCTGTTTTTCCCACACCTGTGAAACAATCAAGGCTCACATGAGACCGCTCGATAGACCGATCAATCGGTTTATCAAGCGGTTTAGTTCTGGACCACTTTTTCAAAATCAAACTTTTCACCCTCAACACTAAACCATTTTCAATATTTTTGGAACTTTTTTGTGGCGCTCCATCCTCCGGGCACGTCGGGATATATATAAATATAAACAAAGGGATATTCTAGCCATTTATTCATATTTACATACGTCCCGACGTGCCCGGAGGACGCGGCATCACATTTTTCAAGGCACAACCAAGCCTTCAAATACATGCTAAAACAAGGTTTGAAATCCTCTAATGAGGCAAAAGAGTTGATATAAGCATAAACCAACCGGAAACGATAACCATTTCATACAATTACGAAGACATACAACCAACCTGCAGTTTCTTTTATTATCATACAAGCATTACATGTATTGATATCAAGGCCCTAAGGCTTACAAAACATCTATTTTCATGTCCGAAACATAAACATCAATACATGATCCTTTGACAAATACGGTAATAACTACCGAACAACAAAACTAAGAACTAAGTCTTCGGCCACCTCCGAAACACCTCAAGATCGATCCACAATATCAAATTCACCTCCCATAACGTGAGCCAAAACCCAATAGGAAATAGATTAGCATGAATTAAAAGTATAACATGCAATCACAGATTATATAAAAACTTGACTACACGAGTCTCAAAATGGTTTTTCATCCTTAAAATCATAAGTTTTCATATAATCCAGCAACATCTAACAGTTCAATAATCACACGAAGCACATTGCATTCCAACTAGGTTTCCACCACCTACGATGTTTCCTACACCTCTTGTACTCTTTTATGACCTTCCACTGAGGGATACGTACTAACCCCACTTATGCAAATTCTTCACGATTTTTCACCGCAGGACCAACATCAGCCCTAATCATGCAATCCTTCACGGTCTTACACCGCAAGACAGTACCTGCACTAATTAAACAATTCTTTACAGTCTTTTACCGTAGGAGCAATCGAATTCTAATATCATATACATAGATTTTAGACATTTAGAGAAGCACATAGCCATGCACGAACATTTAACGCACGCATTCGTTAATCACCCGATAAAATCACGGCTCAACCCCAAGGGCTAGCCCCCACTCCTCCCAAAACTATGTTCCCACAAGATATACATAAATCCTTTTAATTCTCAAAACTCATTCTTTTTTGAGAACCTTGTATACATACGTCCACCAACTTTGTAATAAATTTTACAAAAGCCTAACATAATTTTTACCCATCAAACACAGTTTAAACACAAAGTTCGACATTCATAGCATTTTAAAACAAAGATAAATGTGCATGAACTCATGTATCACCCCTTTTAAAGTAAGATATTCTAGAATTCTATCGTAAGGAGTTAAAAACTCGAGCTTTAAATACTGGCAAGAAATTGAAGTCGCCAAAATGAGATTTTGTTCGGAGGAACGCGAAGCCCACGACGCATATAACAAGGATCGACTATCTCCACGCCAAGAACCAAGCTCGAACCAAGCCAAAAGCTAGAGAGAAGACTGAGAGTTTGGATAATCTTTCAAAGAAAAGAGGAAGAAGCTTTCTGAACAAGCTTCGGCCCAAAACCCAATGCCACTCATGCATTTTATAAAACCCATGCCAAATAGACCGATCGATCGGCCCTGCCTAAAGAAGTTTTTCAACTTTTTGTTGCAATGCCCGACAGGACCGGAATTGAAACCAACATGCACTCTAAGCCAACACATGCATAAAATATATAAAAATATTCTTTTTTATAATGATTACAATGATAACCAATACGTTACATATATACATAACAAAAATAAAAGAAACCAAGTCTCACAGGTAAAGAGGCAGTTTTAAGGTCATGCAAGGACCGATGAATCAGTTTAGGATCATGAGGAGGACCAACAAGTCAATTTAAGGTCTTGAGGAGGACCGATCGTTTTAGGGGTAGTTTAGGTCATGCAAAGACCAAGGAGTCAGTTTAGGGTCGTGAGGAGGACCGATAGGTCAAAAGGAGCATTTTAAGGTTATGCGAGGACCAAGGAGTCAGTTTATGATCATGAAAAGGATTGAAGGGATAAATATCAATTTTAGGTTATGAAAAGATCAAAGAGTCAATTTAAGGTCATGAAGAGGACCGACAGGTTTGTTTAAGGTTTTGAGGAGGAGCAAACATTTTGGAGAGGCATTTTTAAGGTCATGCGAGGATTAAGGAACCAGTTTAAGGTTATGAGGAGGACCGAAGGGGTAAAGGGTATTTTAAGGTTATGCGAGAATCGATGAATCAGTTTAAAGTCATGAGGAGGACATAAGGGATAAATAACTATTTTAGGTCATGAAAGGATCGAAGAATCAGTTTAAGGTCATGAGAAGAATCGATGGATTAATTTAAGGTCTTGAGGAGGACTGAATGTTTAGAGGGACATATTTAAGGTCATGCAAGGACTGATGAGTCAGTTTAAGGTCATGAGGAGGATTGAATGGGTAAAGGGCATTTTAAGGTCATGCGAGGACTGATTAGTCAATTTAAGATCGTGAGAAGGACAGAAGGAGTAAATATCAATTTTAGGTCATAAAAGGACTGAAGAGTCAGTTTGTGGTCATGAAGAGGATCGATTGGTTAGTTTAAGGTCTTGAAGATGACCGAAGGGGTAAAGGGCATTTTCAGGCCATGCAAGGATTAAAGAGTCAGTTTAAAGTCACGAGGAGGACCGAAAGGATAAAGGGAATTTTAAGGTCATGCGAGGACCGATGAGTCAGTTTAAGGTAAAGGGCATTTTAAGGTCATACAAAAATCAAGAAATCAGTTTAAGGTCATGAGGAGGACCAGAATCTCGAGAGGGGCTACAAAAGAAGAGTTTTGGCTAAACAAACCAAAAGAAGGGTTGTATCTACTCAAAGGTTGATGTTTCAAATGGGAGGGGGTAAGCAAACATGGCGGTTGTTAAATAAGAAAGTCGTGGCCTGCAAATAGAGCCCTAAGTTGTTGGCGGCCTGAACATTACAAAATGGCAGCCGTAAGAAATCTTTGAGAAATGTCGCGGCCGTAAGAAACCAAAGAGGTGGTTTGGGTTCAGATGTTGCGGCCGTGAGTTTCAAAAGAGCCGGATCTCGTGGCCGTGAGATCGATAGCAAAATATGGGTCTGGGATAATTAAAAAAAACCATTTGTGCGAAATGAGACACCTTTTTCCTCTCTCACTCTCTCGACTCTATGATCTCTCTCGCTCACTCATCTCTCTCGTTCTCTACTCTTTCTCGTTCTTTTATCTCTCTCGGCTTCATCTCGACTCTCTCTCGACTTCTAGCACAATGTTTCTTCTTTCCTTCCTCTCTTTGGTTTTCTCCGCAATGGTGGGGGCGCACCACGGGTTTGTTGATGGCGAGGGTGGCGCAAGTGGTGGTGCGGTCTGTGGCAGTGGTGATGGTGCGGCAGCCGTCGATGACAATGAAAGAGGTGGTAGACTAAACGCTTCCCAGGTATATGCTTACCCATATGAATCCAATCATAATCTCGTCACGTATTTCCCTCACGTACGTACCATCTACCCTACAATTCTTTAACTGAACAGTATTAACTCATGATTCTAAAATCTCTTATCATCATCACTCAATCCCTTTACACATTTTCTTTCACACAATCGAACTAAGAACCACTTTCGCACTTTAATTATTTCATCTTACCTACATTTTACTAAGACACTCGATACTCTCAAGGCCATTTACAAGAATCACACCCATGAATCCGTATAATTTTACTTAGGCTTCCACTCTTCTCATCCAAATACTTATTTCTCCTACGTACTCACATTAAGTTGCTACGCAATTCCACCAAAAACAATAGAATTATATCATCCTTCAACTTCTTGTACATAGAGTTCATACGCTCCCACAAGAAAATTCATTCTCTATACCAGCAACATCTACTCACTAATCTAAACAAACTTGCTCTAATGGGTTACATCACAAAAAGTTTTTGAAAGCAACTTCCTTGCGACTCACATCGATACCTTAACGAAAACTGAATACCACTCCATAAGAGTTACACAGTCTATACGCCAAACGAATACAAATCGATACTTAGAACCTATCACGTGAATAGCTCGGCCTGTCTAAAATGCGCACTTCACGCCTTAAAC
The DNA here is from genome assembly GCA_032270985.1 of Heliamphora pulchella. Lineage (NCBI taxonomy): Eukaryota > Viridiplantae > Streptophyta > Magnoliopsida > Ericales > Sarraceniaceae > Heliamphora > Heliamphora pulchella. The sequence goes on from JAULJZ010106819.1 coordinate 9,810, forward strand.
AATCTTTAGCGTCAACGGGACTCACTGTTTCCACAAACTCCTAGGCACCCAAATCCTTGAATTCCTTAACTAAAGAGTTACTGGTCTTTGAGGTGATCTTGATAATTCTGATGACGAAGTCTGTAATCATATGCTTCCATTTTCTCTCTAGTCTTTCCAAAGGTTGTTCTCTTCTACTTGGCCTCTACCGTATGTTCTTGGCGCGCTAGAATGTTGGGTTTGAATGTCTCTTCCAATAACTAGATCGTTTTCTCTAACGGTTGGTCATTCTAGGATAAAACGAACATGATAAAAGATATGGTTGTGATAATTACCTAGTCACGTGACCTATTGTGACTTGGTGGTTAATTCTTCATCAAGCTCCAAACGTTCATTGTTGTGATCAAGATTCTTCGTTCTTTGATAGTGATGGCAAAAATTCGGGCTCTAACACTTTGGTGGGAAGGTCGGCATGAATATTGATGTGTATAGACGTACCTCCTTTGCTAGCGTACTAAGGTTATCATGAGTTTAAAGGTATTTCTTGTTTTTCACTTCCTTACTATCGGTATGAATCTTGTGCTTCCTAATTTATCGAAATAGGTGGGTCAACTATGAACTAGTCTTAGAAAAGTTTGAATTTTCCATATGGTGGTGTCACAAATTCTTTGGTGTGAAGCTGTCGTTTCTAACTTTAGATTGCTATTGACATAGTCTTATTTGTCGGGGCCTTTGAAAAATATAGTTAGTTGTTACTGACGATCATTGTTACTCACAGATCTATGAGGCAAGGTTTTGAAAGTTGACAGTCAAAAACATGCACGGGCTTAAAACGTCTTAGGGTGGAACCCAGGTGGTTCAAAGATAGGTTGGATTAGGGTAAGGGATCAACGCTAAGGCAATCATTGTTGACCCAGATTGAGAGGTCGATTGAGGCTCAGACGCATTGGACACAAGAGTTGAACAACTAATGAAGATTATAAAAGGGATGTTTTCGGGACCAATCTGTGCGACATTAGATCTTGACAAAGGATATGTTTAAGCGATGAGTAGCCAAACTAGATATTTGTCCTGAAGTTACGTCGGCCTAACGTACTTCAATCCATGCATCCCGGTCGACTCCCCAGGTTGGAATTTCAAGAGTAAACAAAGATTTCACAAAATCATTGCACAAAGGTGCGGTATCTGGATCGAAAGAATTGTATAAGGGTAAAACTTTACCAATATCGAACATTCGAAACCGGTGTTATTAGGAGGGAGGACACATAAAGGGCTTTGATCGGTTATGAGAGTTTCTATAAAGGCTTGAGAAAGAAACTCATAGGGATAAAGTTGTGGGGTTCTAATGGTGGCTTTTGTAAAACTTAGGCTAGCCCGGGTGTTTCACCATCTAGGGGTTCGTTAGCTTGCCGGTGGTTCAGTTGTTTATCAGTCATCCTAGAAGATTGTTGAGATTTAGGAGTTGTATCAATTCTTGATTGTTTTCATGATTTGGGATCTTGCGGAACTTAATTTGGGATTATGAGATAGCTTATGAAGAATTCAACAACAAACATTTGCATTTTATTCTAATCACATAACCGGTGTACCAGTCTTTAAAAGTTCACAGAAAATATATACAATATCCAACGAAGGAAAAGATACAATGTCCAATACACTAAAGCTTAGATGAACAGATGCGGTTAGAAGTAGCGGATAACTGAGTAACACTGCCACGTTGCCTCATAGATACCGTAGCAGTGCCACTGCACTTCCACGTGCCAAAAGCTCTTCGGTCCCATGCGAGCTCTGTTGATTACAGCTATTGGTACCTTCAAGTACGTTTTTGAATTGTTAAAGTCTATAGCTTGATCGCGCGGGTCGATGATTCCTCTCTTATCTCTTGGTTTCTGTGTTTGCATCCACCTTGCGTCAATCCTATCCCCTAATAGCTCTTTGAATCCTGACGGTACCTTCAGACGATAGATGATCTCGTCACATTTTTTCAACACTCTTAGTGGACCCATGTATCTCGGGAAAGACTCTGACTTTTTCCACTTCGATGAACTTTTTGGGGAAACTCTTGCATATACCCATTCTCCAATATGATAGTCTTTGCAGTACTCTTGGCGGCTCCAGTAGATCACTACACTCGTTGCTTCATCATCGTCTGTCTCTGGTGGCGGTACCTCTAGTGGATCATAAAAGAAAGTGATGGCTCGATCCTCGTTCTCACTATCATCATCCTCATGCTCCTCCTCATCCTCCACCTCAACATCAGCCTTGTTTCCTACCTCATCTGGTTATTCATCTGCTCCTGCTTCCCCGGCCTCATCTCCTTCATGACTAGTCACTCATCCAGGAACATCCATGCCAACGAAAATATGTTTATCGGGTCTTGTTCTTCAACGAGTTCTTCCTCGGGGTCCGAGTCATCTGGTTCAGGTGATGCCCACGGTTCTCTAGCCGGCTCTATGTCGGACACCATCCTAAGATGAGAGACGATTAGAAAGAAAAACTTAAGGTATGGATTTTATGTTTTTAGAATTATAAGTGATAATTTAATAATATAGACACTCTACAAAGTTTCAAGGCTACAGAACTCTTAAACACTCTACAGAGCTTTAATGCTACAGAACTCGTACTCTCCCATAACCCAAGGTCTGAAGGTTCACTAAACCTGGGTTCTGATACCAACTGTGACGTCATGTCCTCTGGGCACGTCGGGACATACATAAATATAAATATAGGGATACACTAGCCATATATTTATGTTTACATACAGTAGTTATTATATTATAAACGAGTTCTGAACCGTTTAAATTTACATAACTATTACAGTTTCACCAAGAAATTTCAAAAATTACGCTAAGTACAGAAAAAAATTGAATATAAGAACAAAAGCAGAGATCTTTGATTCTTCAGAATGCATCAGCGGGATCCATGTGCAATAATCCGCACTATGACAACTAATAAAAATAAGACACGTGTCACTCCTTAGAATAATATATTATTTGACAGTTCGTAAAAAATCTTAAACTAAAATTTCTGACAAATAATTATAAATAAAATTCAAGTTAGAATTTAAAATAAAAATTCACAAAATACCTATAATAATAAAATAACATTAAAAGGCTATCTTAAATTTTTGAGACTTTTTCTAAGTTTAAATTTATACAGTTAATAAAAATGTCAATACTCGCTAAACGCAATAAGAAAATATTAAATAGATAGAAAATTCTAGTGATGATTTTAACTACACGATAATTTATAAAAATACATTAAAAATTTATACCTAGATTCTCAGATTTTTTTTAATTAAAAATTTTACATCACAATTTTTATGATGTATATGTGGACAGATTAAATGAACCACGTGTGTTAAACAGCTGTTTACAGCAGTCCCTCACAACCGTCTATGTATATATACTTGGGTGTCGTTTGGTTAAGGCACGCACAAAAAAAAAATTGATTAAGTTTATATATATATAATTAATGCATATTCCACACTGAAGCTGAGAATTTCTCAAACAGAAGTTTCAAAACAGCCAACCCCACGCCGCACGAACAGTTGCCACCAACCCCTCATGGCTGCACGCCGTCGCCACCAACCACCCACCGCCGTCGAGACTTTCTGCCGGTCTCTGCTGCCTCCTTCTCTCTCTGCGCTCTTGTCTCTCTCTATTTCTCTCTGTCATCTCTCTCTCCTCTTTGTATTTAATGTAATTGTGTGTGTGTGTGTTTACTGTTGGAGAATTGGTTGTTTGGTGTGTGTGCGCGCACGTGCGCGTGTTTTTGTTTGTTTAGGAAGTATTTGGTCGTATAGATTTTATTGTTTTTGTTTGTTTAATTTAGATATTTTAGTTAGCTTAATGTTTAATTATTTATTTATTTATTTTCATGATATCTTTTTAAAATTTCGAAAGCAATGAAAAATATAAGACAAATACTATTTTAAAGTATTTTCATGTTCCGGGAACTACATAATAACTTTTAATTAAATTAAGCAAACGAATAATATATTTGTAATTAAATTTTAATAAAATACTTTAAAATAATTAAAAGAATCTACTAGCGATTAACAATGGTTTAAAATATAAATAAGATTTTAAGCTAAATTTTATGTATTTCTTTAAATTTTGAATATTTAGTTAAAAACTTAAAAATTTAAGAGTTGACTAAGTAAATAAAACCTTTAGCTAAGTTACGCACAAAAAAAATTAGTATTCCACACTTACGTATAAATGTGATTTCTTGTTAGGTCTCGAGATTTTGTCATCGGAGGATTAAGAATTGAAATCGGGAACGAGGAGATAGTTTTGTCGCACCTAAGTCATGGTAAGAGTGCTTAATATTATTTTGAATTCAATTACATAAATTATGTTTTAAAACTTACTTGATTACTGTTGTTTTGAACTATGTGAACATGTGATGACATGATCTTTTCACATTCAAACCCTATGATTCTTTAAAAATGCTATTTATATCTTTGAATGCATTATTAGTTCAAAAAGTATGTTAGTTATATTATTGGAAAAGATAGATGTATGAAAGATGTACGATATTAGTAATATCTTTTGGTGTGAAAGAATTTGCCTTGTATGGATGTAGTTACCTTGAAGAATTTGCCCTGTTGGGAGTAGTCATTAGAAAATATTCACTCTGTGAGAGTTTGTACCGGCTCTGTATGAGCTTGTGCGTGGTGCCCCATCGCTAGAAAGGGGTGCGTGTTAGCCTATTAAGGTATTGTGTACCCCATCGCCAGAAAAGTTGCCAAAAAGGGGTGTGTTAACTTATTAAGGCATTGTGCGGTGCTCCATTGCTAGAAAGAGGTGTGTGTTAGCCTATTAAGGCATTGTGTGCGGTGCCCCATCGCCAGAAAAATTGCCAAAAAAGGGTGTGTGTTAACTTATTAAGGCATTGTGCGGTGCCCCATCGCTAGAAAGAGGTGCGTGTTAGCCTATCAATGTATTTTGCGGTGCCCTATCGCTTAAAGGGGTGTGTGTTAACCTGTTGAGGTATTGTGCGGTGCCTTGCGTGGGTGCATGTTTGCCCAACAAAATGTTGGATGAAATTGTATGTTGGGAATAGTTTAACTTTAGTTATATCCTGTCAAGTACGAGTACTTGCGAATACAAAATTATTTTCGAGAAATGATAAATTGCAGTTATTAAGCATCAATATGAATACTATTACAAAGATTAAGAAAAGTTCAGTATACATTGGGAGATTTTGTAATTTAGTATTTTTTCATCTCTTGTGAAAAATATAATATTTTTAGTATTCTTAAATGATTGTTGTTCATCTTATTCAATATAATACTAAGTGCACTCTCCTGTAACCTTTGTCGTTGTAGATAGCAAGAATGACAAGAAGAGTTGGTCCACCACAGTCGTCAGTCAGAAGTTGTTTTGGCAAGGAGTATAAAACCTTTGTGTAATCAAATTGGAGTAGTTGGGATAATGTATCCCTAAAATGTATAACACTTTTGTATTTATGAATAAATAAATCTGGTTTAACTTGTATAGATACCTTTTTGTCCACTCTAAGTCTTGGTTTTCACACCCTAGAGAAGGGGTGTGACATTTTGGTATCAGAGCCCTAAGGTTTAGATTCTGTAAGGTTGTCAGAGTTTGGTCTGTGGTAGACCATCGGATAGGTGCATTTTCTTGAGTTTTGACATAGGCTTTGAGATATCATGCCATTATCTTTGGACGTCTGATTGACTGACTTTAAAGTCCATTTGGAAAACGCGTTCTGCAGGCGTAGGTTCCTAATTAGAAATCTAAGTATGTTATCAGATTTGGAGAGATAACCTTTGATTTTTCCAGTTCAGCTGTCTTTTTATATGCGCTGGGTTAGACTCTAGTGACGAATCCTAAATTCTTTCCTTTCTTGTAATAGGATAAAGTATGAAACATTCAGAAGAGGTATCCTAATGAAGTATAAAAAGAAGCATATTCTCAAATGGGATCAATACTACCTGATCCAACTACGAGAATGCTAGAAGCAATAGAAAGACTAACGGAGCAAAATGTAAGATAGATCGCTATCCAAGCAAAGAGGATGGAAAACTCCATGATCAAACAGTTTAAAGACTTAGGTGCTAAAGAATTCGTAGGAACTCTTAGTCCCATGAAGGCGAAAAATTGGCTAAAAGATACGATATGTATTTTGGATAGACTTAAGGTAACAGAGGACGATAGGATTGACTTCATAACATTTATGTTTAAAGGAGAAGCAAATAGCTAGTGGGGGGCCACGGAGAGGTTGCTGAAAATGCCAATACTAGGAATTGAACCTTAGATACCCCAGAGGATTTCTTGAAACCATTTTGTAAAGACATTTGATGAGCAGTATAAGCCTATGACGTATAAGTACGAGAAAGAACAAGAGTTCATTGACCTTGTGCAGGGAAAGATGAGTGTGGCAGAATATAAAATGAGATTCACTGAACTATCTCGATACGCAATTCAGCTTGTACCTGATGAAGAATCTAAGTGTAGAAGATTCCAAAATGATTTGAATTTTTTGATCAGGACCAGGCTGATGGTCCTTGAATTAGATAGCTATGCCAATTTGGTTAACAAGGCCAGGATGATAGAGAAATATATAAGGGAATGCGAGAAAAGGCGGGAAGAATTCAAAAAGCGCAAGCTTGAAGGCACCTCGATTGACCGGACGGGAATGTATGGCTCTAAAAGAAATATTCCAAAGCCACAAACATTTAGAAATCAGGGCTACCAATCACCAACAAAGAATTCTAAAATTAAGGGAGACCAATCAAATAGGGGAGCCTTTAGTCATACGCAAGAAACGAAAACATATACTTGCTAAGGGTGTGGGGCAACTGATCATTTTATTAAAAACTACCCGAGAGCCAATGAAGGGATTGTTTGTTATCGTTGCAATGAGTTGGGACACAGAGCCTCGCAATGCGTACATTCAAAGAAACCAACACAATTGTCCGTTGGAAGCAAGAGAATGGGGGAACACAAACCAACTGAAAGCATACAAGGTAAAGGGAAGAGACCGATGCAACAATCAAGGATCTCAAGTTGAGTATTAACTATCACGGGGAAAGATGCACAGGTTACAGGATGATAAGTGTTTTTATAGTTTCAATGGAAATTCTTATACTTGTTAAGGCCTGGATTCAACATGTTCCTTTATACTGCCCAATTTTAATATGCATGGCCACTATGACGATGAAACCTCCTGACTGAGTAATACCAATTGATACACCAATAAGAAACGAAGCGTTGGAGAAAAAATGTGTTTAAAACTTGTTGTGGGAATGAAAGATAAAATTATATCAGTTATTTTAATGATGGTGGATAGGTTTCGGCTTACTACTTGGGACAAGTTGGCTGTCATTATATCACGTATTAGACTGCTCTTAGAATAAGTAGTCTTTAAACTACCTGGGAAAATAGAATTGTAATAGAAGGGGATAAGAGTAGGACACTCGTTGTCTTAATAGTAAAGGTGTCGAGGTTATTTCAAAAACAGTTTCCATAAGTAGTGACATAGAATTGAAAATGAAATAGCTTTCAGAAGATGCCTGTCATGTGTAAAATGTATTTTACAAAAAGCACACCAATAATATGCCAAACCGAAGAGTTGAGTTTACATTTGACCCATATCCAGACAAAACGCCTATAGCCGTTCCACCTTAGACCAATGAGAAAGTAAAGTCTTTGCAAAATGTTTGCTTAGACCAACCCAAAAGAAAGTGAAGACAAATAATTTAACCAATGAGAACAGGGTCCCCAAGAATAGTGCATTTTCTGAAATGCGATCGCTCGGAATCACCCTTGCAATAGGAAAAGACGAGGGCTCATTAGCAACTCTTAGGGTAAGACCGATCTTCTTAGATCAGATTCGAGCAGCCCAATTAGCGGACAGTCAAGTGGATAAGATAAGGGCAGAGACAATTGCTAAGGAAAAGACGAAGTTTGAAGTTCGAGATGATGTCTTGTGATGTTGTCATTGACTGTATGTGCCAAAAAATGAAGAGTTAAGGAGGTAAATTTTAGATGAAGCTTATAACTCAGCATACATCATGCACCTGGAAGCACAAAGATGTCCAGATATCTAAGGAAAAGATATTGGTAGAGTGGGATTAAGAAAGATGTGTTAGACGTTGTGGCAAAATATTTAGTATGCCAACAGATTAAGGTTGAACACCAGAAGCCGACAGGCTTTTTACAAACCTTACCTGTACTCGAGTGGAAGTAGGAACACACCACCATGGATTTTGAATACCATGATCACCCATAGAAAACAATGCTATTTGGGTAATTGTAGATAAATTAACGAAGTAGGCACACTACCTATCGATCAAGATGACGCTTCTGATAAATTGGTTCGCACGACTCTATATTGATGAGATCATTCGTTTGCATGGCATACCAATTTCGATAATATCAAATATGGATCCAAGTTTTACATCCAGATTTTGTCCAAGTTTACAAGAGGCATTAGGGACTACGTTCAAGTTTCGCACGGCCCTTCACTCGTAAACTGACGGCCAGTCAGAAAGGATAATTCAGACCTTGAAAAATATGCTTAGAGTATGCATCCTGAACTTTGGCGGTAGCAGGGAAGAACATTTATTGTTGATCGAGTCTGCGTATAATACCAGTTTTCATTCGACCATAGGAATGGCCCCTTACGAAGCATTGTATGGCAGGAAATGTTGAAACTCAATCTGTTTGGAGAAAATTAGAGAAAGGAAATTACTAGGCCCTAAAAATGTGCAAATCACCATCGACAAGATAAAGTTAATTCGAGAAAGATTGAAATAGTCTTAAGACTGACTGAAAAGTTACGCGGATAATTGGAGACGCGATCTGAAATTTGAAGTCGAAGATCACATATTCTTAAAAATATCACCATGGAAAGGAGTCATGAGATTTGGGAAGAAAAGAAAGTTGAGTCCCCGTTATATTGGGTCATACGAGATCATTAAAAGAATTGGCAACACAACATATCAATTGGCCCTACCTCCGGAGTTATCAGGATTACAAGATGTATTCCTTGTCTCGATGTTAAAAAAGTACATGTCGGATCCTTCTCATATGCTAACAGTGCAACTAGCCGACCCGAAGTCCGACCTTACGTACGAAGAAGTGTCAATACAAATACTAGATAGAAAGGAACAAGTTCTGCAAAATAAAGTCATTCAGTAGAAGAAATCACTTGGGAACGGAAAAAGGACATGCAAAAGAAGTATCCACACCTTTTTGGGTAGAAAGGTACGAAAAATTTCAAAAACGAAATTTCTTAAAAGATGGTAAATTATAATAATTCGCACTATGATAACTAATAAAAATAAGATACGTGTCACTCTTTAAAATAATATATTATTTGACAGTTCGTAAAAAATCTTAAAATAAGATTTCTGACAAATAATTATAAATAAAATTCAAATTAAAATTTAAAATAAAAATTCACAAAATACCTATAATAATAAAATAACATTAAAAGGCTATCTTAAATTTTTGAGACTTTTTCTAAGCTTAAATTTGTACCGTTAATAAAAATATCAATACTCGCTAAACGCAATAAAAAAAATATTAAATAGATAAAAAATTCTAGTAATGATTCTAACTACACGATAATTTATAAAAATACATTAAAAGCTTATACCTAAATTCTCAAATTTTTCTGAATTAAAAATTTTACATCACAATTTTTATGATGTATATGTGGACAGATAAAATTAACCACGTCTGTTAAACAGCTGTTCCTCACAATCGTCTATGTATATATACTTGGGTGTCGTTCGGTTAAGGCACGCACAAAAAAATTTTTGATTAAGTTTATATATATATATAATACAGATTCCAAACTGAAGCTGAGAATTTCTCAAACAGAAGTTTCAAAACAGCCAACCCCACGCGACACGAATAGTCGCCACCAACCCCTCACGGCTGCACGCCGCCGCCACCGACCACCCACCGCCGTCAAGACTTTCCGCCGGTCTCTGCCGCCTCCTCTCTCTGCGCTCTTGTCTCTCTCTCTCTGCTCTCTCAGTCTCTCTCTATTTCTCTCTCTCCTCTTTGTATATAATGTAATTGTGTGTGTGTGTGTATGTTAATTTGCTGTGAGTGTGTGTTGAGTGTGTGTGTGTTAAGTTACTGCGTGTGTGTGTGTTTACTGTTGGAGAATTGGTTGTTTGGTGTGTGCGCGCGCGCGCGTTTTTGTTTGTTTAGGAAGTTTTTGGTTGTATGGATTTTATTATTTTTGTTTGTTTAGTTTAAATATTTTAGTTAGCTTAATGTTTAATTATTTATTTATTTATTTTCATGATATCTTTTTGAAATTTTGAAAGTAATGAAAAGTATAAGAAAAATACTATTTTAAAGTATTTTCATGTTCCGGGAACTACATAATAAATTTTAATTAAATTAAACAAACGAATAATATATTTGTAATTAGATTTTAATAAAGTACTTTAAAATAATTAAAAGAATCTACTAGTGATTAACAAGGGTTTAAAATATAAATAAGATTTTAAGCAAAATTTTATGTATTTCTTTACATTTTGAATATTTACTTAAAAACTTAAAAACTTAAAAATTTAGGAGTTGACTAAGTAAATAAAACCTTTAGCTAAGTTACGCATAAAAAAAATTAGTATTCCACACTTACGTATAGAGGTGATTTCTCATTATGCCTCGAGATTTTGTAACCGGAGGATTAGGGATTGGAATCGGAAACGAGGAGAAAGTTTTATCGCACCTAACTCAAGATGAGAGTGCTTAGTATTATTTTGAATTGAATTACATAAATTATGCTTTAAAACTTGCTTGATTACTCTTATTTTGAACTATGTGAACTTGTGATAGTATGATCTTTTCACATTCAAACCCTATGATTATTTAAAAATGCTATTTATATCTTTGAAGGTATTGTTAGTTCAAAAAGTATGCTAGTTATATTATTGGAGAAGATAAATGTATGAAAGATGTACGAGTACTTGTGAATACAAAATTATTTATGAGAAATGATAAATTGTAGCTATTAAGCATCAATATGAATACTATTACAAAGATTAAGAAAAGTTCTATATACATTGTGAGATTTTGTAATTTAGTATTTTTTCATCTCTTGACAAAAATGTAATGTTTTTAGTATTCTTAAATGATTGTTGTTCATCTTGTTCAATATAATACTAAGTGTACTCTCCTGTAACTTTTGTGGTTGCAGATAGCAAGAATTGCTAGAAGAGTTGGTCCACCACAGTCGTCAGTCAGAAGTTGTTTTGGCAAGGAGTACGAAACCTTTGTGTAATCAAATTGAAGTAGTTGGGATAATGTATCCCTAAAATGTATAACACTGTTGTATTTATGAATAAATAAATCTAGTTTAATTTGTATAGATATCTTTTTGTCCACTCTAAGTCTTGGTTTTCACACCCTAGAGAAGGGGTGTGACACCATGTGCTCTTGGAACTTATCCTGTTCTTCCAAATCTTCTTCTCCCTCGGGAATGACTTCCTCCAAGAACTCCTCTTCACCTGTGGCATGAATGCCACGAGCTAAGGCCCAAAAGCCAAACACTCTAGCCTTCTAACTAATCTCACGGCACAAAATTCACCACAACATATCATATAACACCTAGTATAATCTATAGTCAAGGAGACAGACAAATTTATGACATCATAGCAGATAAATCAATAAACATGTGCGTATAAAATGTAGATGCCCAACCCGACATGCACCCAGATTATAATAGGGATTCCACGCCGGGAATCACCAAAGTAGACTTTCTCAGGTATTTGATCACCAAATCCATCATCGCGCCTCGTTGCGAATAGTAAATGCGTCACCGGGCTTCATGCCACAGCTGCTTTACTCAATGGCAACGGCATGGGGTCCGCACCACTTTGGGACTTATTGTCACTGGCCGCAGGGAATCATTATCATTGCTTCAGGACTTATTATCCTTGCCTCAGGACTTATTGTCATTGCCTCAGGGACTTATTGTCACTACCCTCATATATCAAGCGGTTTGTCCCACCTTAAGATTGGTGATGCATTCAACAGTGTCAACCCAAAAGTCCAAGCTATCGAAATCAGAATGCTAGCGACGAACCAATGGTACCTAACAATATCCGTAAACCATTTCAAACACCAGGAACGAACCCAGGGTGTATAAACCAAAATTATTTCAAACACCGAGGACGAACCCAGGGTGTATAAACCAAACCTGTAACACCGGAGACGCACCCAGGGTGTACAAGGGGAATACATCCCAAAATATTTTCGAAAAATGGTAACCATTGACGCCCTAAACTTAGAATCAAGAACGACGATCTCAATATAGCCCATCCCAACAACGGTTTGCACAGATGGACTCCAACATGTCAGGATACAAGTGACAATATCAATGATGTATAATATGGATCTCAAATACAACCATCTATAGCATAGCATCAACTAGCATGGTAAGATTCATGGTATAATTTGCAAAGTATAAGAAACAATTCTCAAGATATGACTCAACATGATAGCATGAGTTCTGAATCATCATACATTCTCTTAAAAGAACTAATCAACTAATTCAAGTTGATCATCATACAAAGACACGGGTCTTATAGCAAAGAAACTCAATTTCACACTTTGCAACTTTTAAGGCAAAAAATTAAGTATTAAATTAAAAGAGCCGACAAGGTTTTGGGGTATCTAGACTTGGAATCAAGCTATGATTTTTATACACCATTTAGATAAAAATATTTCTCACAACTCTCATGTTTAACACCAAGACCAAAACCTAAGGCAAAAGGGTGAACAAAACATCCTAAGCAAAAACGGTTAAGCACTTTCTTAAGATTTTACCAAAATCATGCTTCTATTGGTCTTGGTTTTGGGGTATTATATCAAGTCATAATGAGTCCATTTTTTAGTATGTTCTAGTTAAATACGTCCCCTACAAGTTTCATGTTTAGATCTAAGGGTAGTTGTTTGGAACAAGTTAGACTTTTTAGCCATTTTAGAAAATAGGTTCTGTCAGCCGCCAAAACTCAGCAGAGCCGGTTTTGGACAGAGGGTTTAAAATGGTTTTAGGGTATCATTCCGAGGCTTTAAGATCTGATTTTTTAGAAAAAAATATTTCAATATGTTAGCTACAATGTTCATGTAGACCATTTTTTGAATAGGTCATTAACAATAGGGGTTTTGGGCTACACAAAACTATGTCACATAAGTGTCCTTTGAGGGCTGAAACTTAATAGAGATTTTCAAAGGCGTTTTGACCTATCAAAACTCAATATTATGTGCTCATATTTAGTAGATAGATATATATACATGTTATCTACAACTTTCATATTTTAACCAAAGGTCGAATCTCATTTTAAATTAGGGTTTCCAAGTCGGTAGTGTTTACTGGTCGAAAAATGACACACTTTGGTAAAATTGCAATATTTGGAGTTTTACTTATGTAAATGAGTTGAAACTAACTTTGGATGAAAGATAACACCAAAATATAAATCTGAACATAAATAAAATGCTTAAATCAATTTTCTACATTGAGTTATAGCATTCCAAAGTTTAGGGTAGAATCATTTCTGTTATCACAAATCAAGTCTCTTAGGGTCCAAGTCTTCTACTTATGTCATGTCAAGTTTTTGTTCCATTTTCTTTGCATGCTTGTCTTTTAGACTTTAATATAAAGGATCCAAAACACTTAGAAGTTATCAAATTCAAAGATAACAATATACAACAACATCTCATATCACCCATAAACATAACAGCCCCAAATTTCCAACTACGACGCCTTTTCGGTTTGATTTTGGTTCTCGATTCTTAAAGCGTTTAAAGGGATGTGTTGAGAGATATTTTGAGGGATATTAGACATAAGACTTAGAGGTTTTACTTACTTATTTGAGGGATCAAAGGAGGGTGGAGGATGAATTTGGACTTAACTTTCGAAATTCTCCTCGATTTCTTCCTTTTTCTTCCTTTTTTTTCCTCAAACTCACCTTAACACTTAAGATCAAGGAGTTTTGGTTACTCTCCCTCACTTGGACGAAATTTTCATGTAGAGAAGAGGGTGTTTGGTTTCTTTTATATAGGCAAAGGTTAGGGAACAAGAGCGGGACTTAAAGTACCAAAAAAGGACTTATTTCTTCATTTTAATAAATGAGACTTGAGTTTGATTTGAGTTTATTCAACTTTTGAGGGCTAAAACTCAGACTTGGGGAAGATAAATATAGCCAGCGGTCAGTTTGGGGTACAAAAATTTGATCTCCCATCAATCAAGGGGTTTTGCATTAGTTTGCATTCCTTTTGTGCAAGAAAATGCATTAAAAGTTAATTTGAAGTATCTTTTTTGTGTCTATTCCTACTGAGACCTATTATTTTAGTATATTTATGATAAATATAGTATTCCCATGTATTATCATAATTTTCATAACAATTGATTAAATAGATGTACTCTTTTAAGTTAAATTAAGTTATTTTGGCAATATGTAATTTTTTGACTTATTTTATTGTGTTTAAACTTCAATAATGATTTATTTTATTTTGGTAAGATACAACACTATATTATTATGTATATTACTTGTTCAACAAGTATTGGATCATCATAATGTTTAATTTAATACTTTTCTCATCATTTTAAGCTAAAAATAAAGCAAAAAGTCACTTTTTGGCACTCTTCCCAAGGTGGTCGGCCACTAAGGGGTAATTTTTTCATTTTTGATATTATTTTATCTTTTTCTACTTAAGTGTACTTAAATTCTTAATTTAGGGTATCCATGTGTCAAAATTTAAATTTTTAAGACTTTTTGCTGAACTGGGGGCAAAATGGTCATTTTATCCTATTTTTGAAGATTTTTTATTTTTAACTCATTATTTCACGATATTTACTTCATTTAGAATGTTGGGAGACTCTCCGGGTGCTAAGGTTTTGTTGCCTGAGTTTTGGACCTTGATGGGCTTTCCAGGCCAAAATTAGGGTTTTCGATTTGAGTTAGGGTTTTGAACTTCTTCTGTATTTTATGGTCTCGTGGACTATCCATCACTAACACTTAGGGTTTAGGCTGAGTCTTTACAAAGGTTTTAATCAACCGGGTTGTTACAACTAGAGTCTGTACCGGGTCGTTACATTCTTCATTGATACCGGTCTCCATCTCGAAAAGTTAAGGTAGGGATATCCCATCAAAAAGATCCTTGTAATCATATGGTGGGGGAGGAATCCAAGGTTCCTAAGAGCCCCCATGGACATACGGTTCCTCAACGATCGGATGCCACTCCAACACATCATCTTCTTCATTATAGTCTATGTCCATGAATTCTTGCTCCACTTCTTTAAGTTCTCATTAGTCATTTTCTTTTTTATAAAAAATCTCGTTCACGTCGAGGGAGCACAGGACTGGTCCTTCGGGTAAAGAAGTTCTCGATTTCAACTTATCAAAAGGAACGATATACACTAAGGGATCGAACACGGGACCTGTGGTTCCCAAAACATTTATCTAAGGTAAACTTTTCTCTTTTCCTTCTTACTCTTCCTTTTTCTCGGTTTTCTTACTGGCTGGTGTTTTCTCTTCATGTCTATTCTTGCTATCGTCAACCTTCTTTCCCTTTGATGACTTTTCTATTTCTGATACTTCTTTCTTCGTCTCTTCATCTGTTAAACTCGGCTCGGCTTCTCCATACCAGGCTGCCTCTCCATACCATGCTGTGTCATTGCTCGGAACGGTTGGAATATGCCACTTGATATCTATTCTGGCTTCCTCCAGGTCATCCAACGCCTCTAGGCGTGCTAAGTCTTCCCACAAACGTCTGATTTTTTCATCTTCTTCTTCATCGCCCTCAGAAGGGGGAAAACCTTCTTCCTCGTGAAAAACAAAGATCAAGAAGTCATCAAAATCATCATCTATCAATTCCTCGATAAGGTCGTTGATCAACAACACCTCTCGACCGGATGAAAAATCTACAAAGGGCTTTGGTTCTTTACGGGGACTATAAACTTCGTAGAATCAAAACCTTCCACCCCTTCTTCAACAACATTCACATTCTACTGAGCTGCGTGATTCGGTAAAGGATTAGTGGTCACATTTAGCTTTTGGACGGCAGTAGGTGGGAGAATCACCTTGTTATCTATCAAATCTTGAATTTCATGTCGAAGTCTTATGCAATTGTTGGTTAAATGACCACACCCCTGGTAGAAAGCACAGTATTTAGTCGAATTAAATCGGGGTGAAAAAAAATTGGTGGCAGGGTCAGCTCCAAAGGCTTTAGGAAATCCCTCTCAATCCCTCTCACTAATTTCCATCGGCGACAAGGTTCCTACATACATCCTCAAATGGATTCTCGGGTCTCTAGTTCCATCAAATTTTTTCATATCGGGCATCTTGAACTTCTCGGGGAGTTTAGCGTTGAGAAACAAACAGAATCCCTCTACATCCAATATGTAATCTTCAACTCCTCGAGCCTTCCTCAAGATCTTCTCCAATTTGTCAACCTTATCGGACAAGATCGACTCTTTGATGGCTCGAATTTTCAGGATTCTCGATCGTACAGGTGGCACTGCCGCCGGTTGGGCTTCATCGAGTCCCACATTATCATCCAAAATGTTGTCTCCTACTCCATCCTCCTGGTCATTCGGGAGAACTATATTGGGGTCCACAATCCGGTCTGCAAGGCTTGGATCTGTGCTTGGCACTGAGTTTGGATTTTGGCTTGATTGGTCACAGCAGTGTTAATCCCCTCAACTATTCACTGTAATTTCAGGATTGCCCTTATCCTGTCTGCCATGGTTTATTTTGGGTCTTCCATCAGTAACCTCAGCTGCTCTACACATCTGAGTCTTTCCCTCGGAGATTGGGCCCAAGTGCGTATAGGTTCTTCTCTACATAGAGCTATCCCGGGTCTCTAAATTGAAAGGACTAGTGTAAACTGGAGAACTCCTTAGTCAGGGTCTAAACTCAAAACAACTTTCATTTGGCAGTAGAATAGGTATAAATAAATAAACCTAAATGGGGTGCTAACTATACAAACAAAAGTATTCATAAAAGAAAATTATATAATCTTAAAAGATTTATTGATCCTAAAAGAAGGGGTCTAAGAAGTTATATGTAACAAGAAGACAGGTACGTCTGCACTCAGTGTACCTTCTGAATAGAGTCGAAAATATACCTCCCATGCCAGGAATAGTGCAAGGTATGGTCAAACGATACGCAATAACTCTTTTTGCCGCATCTATGGGAGTATGTGGCTAGAAAGATTATTGGCTTTCCCGATATAATTTCGAGACAGTAAACTGATCAAGGTATCGGGTAGGCGGAGCGAACATTTTGAGAAACAAGCACACAAATATGAACAATGCAGATGCGAATACTAATGAAAAGTTTACTACAAGAACCATTGACATTTCAAGTTAAGCCCCCTTATGATTTGTTTGAAAAAAAAAATTCAGTCCCTAGTGGAATTGCCAGAAAAACTATAGGCGTTTAAAAAAATGCTATTTTCTTTATCAAAATAGAAATCTAAGATATCCAAATGCATTTTTAAGAAAATTGAAGTCGGCCCTTGATTTTTGAGAAAAATCAAGAAAAACAAAAAGTAGGCCACATGTCTTTTAAAAACGTAACTAGAGAAAAGAGGGTTCAGGAACTAAAGTACGAAAAGAAAATGTGTTAGGCACCCTTTTTATCCAACCGTGAGGTTGGCCTCTACTATATCAATATTGGTTCTTATTTTAAACTTTTCAAATGTAATATATACAGAATATGAGGTTAAAGAGAGTTCATACAAAAGCAAACAAAGAATGAAAAAATCCTAACAATAGTCCTAAGGGCCATACAACTTGGTTGTCATTTCTAAACATTCCACACGTGTTGTTTGAGCAAAGAAAAGCGAAAAACATGCAATGAAAAGGTCAAATAAAACAAGAAAAGATTAAGGGTCATGCAATACAGTTTCTGTCTCTAACATGCTATATACAGATTGTACAGAAAGAACAGAAGAGATTCAAACACTGTTTTTAAGCTACTAGATATACAAAAGAACTCACGGCCTTAACAACCAATGTTGCGGCCGTGACAAAATATAGCGTAGCCGCAACAAAACAAGATGCTAAAAGTTATGGCCGTGACAACCAAAAGCTACGGCCATGATATTTTTTGAGGTTCAAAGAGGTGTTCAACATGCAAGGTCCAAAGGAGACTCAGATGAATAGGATGTACGAGACAGAGACCACAGTCCACTTTATCAAGGTTGAATCTACTGTCAATCAACCCAACAGCAACATAGATCTTGTGATGCATAAAACATTAAAATAGCTAACAGAAGGCTTAAACGTAGTTCTCATACTATTAGTCTCACAAAAGTTCACGGTTGTAACAACAAAATGTTGCGGTCATGAGAAAAATGAAGAGAAGTGTTACAGCCAAAAGAAAATAAATAGCAGCTGTAATAATATGGTCAAAATAACTCACGGTCATGACAATCGAGGGTCACGGCCGCCAGGTTTTAAAAATCATAGAAGCATTTTTATGTGCCCAATGTGCCAGTGGATATGAAAATGGATAGAAATATGCTATTCTACACAATACATCAAGTTACAGACATATTGTTTAGGAAAATAAACTTATATGAACATGCTTGATAAAGAATGGATGACAAAAAAAGAAATAATGAATGAAAACCTTAACTGTGATACCCTCGGGAGAGAGAAGATGAGGGTTTAATGTCACGGATTTTCTAAGATTACCAAGTGTATATAATCGCCTCGAATGTCCTCTTGGATGTGGAAGACAAGTATCGCCAAGTGATACGTGCTATAAGGCCTCACCAATGCAAGCAAAGCCATGAACTAGGCTCGGGAACGTGTGGTATGAGTATCGAGAATATTAGAGTATTGGGTGGAATTGAGTTCAGTAGAGTATTGGTATCCAGGTCTTCCCTCTTTGGTTTATGTGAGAATGGCACCTATTTATAGGCAAGGAGGCAACACAAACATTCTCTAAAATGCTGCTACTTATCCAAAAATGTGTTAAACCTGTGGCAGCAACCTTTAGTTGTACGAACAGTGCTGGTCGTCACCTTTATGGTACTAATAGTGACAGTCGTGACTTTCAAAAGTCACGGCTAGGTTTAGGTTTTCAAAAAAGTAGTGGCCGTGAGAAATGCAAGTCGCGGTCGTGAGAAATAGAAGTCGCGGCCTGTTCTAGAATTACAAAAAGGTAGCGGCCGTGAGAGTAAGGACACGGCCTGCTGTAGGATTTTGAAAACGATAGCGGTCGTGAGGATCATAGATGTCACAGCTTGAAGGTTTTTGGTGGTTTCTTGGGTTTTGAACCAAATTCCTGACTTTGCTCTTGGGAGTATCATTGAGCACAATTCTCATGTTTTCATAATTGGAGAGCATTTGAAACGGGTGCCTAAGATTCGACTTGATCAAATTAGGGTGTCTACACTAAAGCAAGGCTAAAGTGAGCTCCAACCAAGTAAAATTCTAACCAGTGGATGAAGGTGAAGCTTCCAACGCGTGTCTTCACTCTTCAATGGGTGCTCACTTGGGAGAAAGGCAAGGAATCCACTCTTGAGGGATAAGGAATGCTCCAAGGGCCCACCAAATCCAACCTTAGGGCTCGCTTTTCGTTTGAGACCAATCGAGCGATCTCTCGTTGGAATGCACTCCAATGAAAGAAAATACATATAGTTTCTTAATTTTGTTCCAATGCCTCAAGATTCGTTCAATCAACCCACAATAATTATTTTCATGCATTAACAAGTATATAATAACCACTAACAATTATTATTATTATTAAATTTTAATCATTTTTCATAATTAAACATTCAATCATATTCCACCGACACATCATAACAAGTTTTAATTAGTCCTTTCAAATTACAAGGGACCGAGTCCCTACATAACCTCTACTTCTAAAGTTAAGCTTACGCTAACATAATTTAATTATAAAAATTAATAAGCTTAAATAAAATAATTATTATTTTAAACTAAAAAGAGTGTGAAACATAGTAAAAAGATTTCAATAATTTTATCGCAAACTCCTAACATCAATAATAATATTTTGGGTAAATTACACTGACCTTCCTTGAGGTTGATTGAAAATATAGACACAACCCCTCATGTTTTTAAAAGTCCACTAACATTCCTTCTGCTTTACTTTTTTATTTCAAATACCTCTTTCTGTGAGTTGATCGTCAATTGACTGTTAATTAAAAAGTAAAGGTTGCTAACACAAATAATTCTTTAAAATAAATTTACTATTTTACCCTTGCTATAAGAATTTTAATAAAACCTAACTAAACAAGGAAATTATTTTTTTGGTCCATTGTTTTTTGCCACACACAATAAATTATGGTGGCTTTGGAATTGAAATCTCTTAAACCTTTACAATCGACAACAACAAACATGGGTTTTTCCAAAACACCATTTGAATTCTCTTCTGTAAATTAGAGCGAACATCCAACAAAAGGAGTCGACGACACTTGGGTTTTTGCGAAATAGCACGTCCAGATTGTACTTAACGAGGGCTTGGTAAATGTTCTTCATTGCAGGTATGTGGAATAGGGTGCTATTGTGGGAGTTGATGAAGACTTCGTTTTTTACGGCGATGGACTCAATATGAGTGGAGGGATAGTAGGTGGCGCGACGTTCCGCTAGACCCAGGTATAGGCACTGAATTGGAATTTGATGGCGAAAAAAAGGAGTTCGTTGGGTAAGTCGACGACGACTTTGATGCCGGAGCTAGATAAGGCTTTGAGAATGGAAAGGTCGATGTCGTACACTTTGACCTAGTTAATGTCCTAGGATTTAAGGAGTTGAATCACCTTGACAGCCGACAACAAATCGTTGGAAATTTAGCCATAGTTCACTTCGATGGAATCGCCATCTGGAAATCCAAATCTAGAAAATCAAAAAATAATGGAGTTAAAGCTTGAAAAACTATATAGAAATGTGCATGGGAGTGTGTGTGTGTGTGTGTGGCGTAGGAATTTTTACTTATGACTAAGAATACGATGGAAAGGACTGTGTGTGTAGCGGCGCTACATCCGGCGTTAAGCTTGACAATGTGCTTGTTGCGGAAGTTGAGGAGGGCGTCGTCAGAGGTGATACATTCGGTCACCGGTCCTCTCCATGTTCAGGGCATAAACTTCTTCTTCTTCGGTAAATGAATAGGGCAATTTGGACATACGAAAATTTTAACACAACAGCGTTAAAGCAACAACACTAACAGAGGAGATCAATGTAATTTCAAAAAGTAGAGGAGAACTGATTGTATTTGTCAAATACCTTAGGGGAGGTAAGTGTAATTTATTCTAATATTTATTATTAGGTACATTCTTAGTTCCAACCAAAAGTAACGAAAACTACGTGGAAATTAAAAAATATATGAAACAACTATATTTTCTTGACATTATGTATGTAAATATATTCAAAATATATTTTGGATGAAAAATAAAGGGGCAAGTTGGTTTTTTTTTTTATTTTTGATTAAGGAAAAGTTGAAATTGAAAAGAAAAAAATTGAGTTTAAAATGAAGTCAAAAAATTGAACTTTAATGAAGAGAAAAAAAACTAATTAGTTATAGAAAAAAATATAAAATATTATATAAAATAAATATCCCACCCTTCTATCTTGTAATATAAATTGATTTTTTCGAACTACGATCGCATCACATGTTGTCCAAATTGAGCTAGACTAAAAACCACGATGGTCTTGGCTCTAGCCTATTTTTACCATGCACCTATTTTACTAGAGGTAAACTTTGTTCTTTTGTCAAGAATTTTTCTTCTTCATAGTTATCCATAAAAATAAGAGCTAATTAGCAGTTAGTTCTATTTTTACGAGCGGTAGAAGAATTAGTTCTAATACTAAATTTTTTAAAGTTTTAGTCCCATTTATAAATATTTTGTTTATTATAGGACAGATAAGCCCCTCTTTTCACGTTGCTTCCAAAAACCCTTATTTTTTCCTCCATTGTTTGCCACAAACCCTAAACACCGCATCCTCCTCTTCCTCACGGCCTTCCCCTCGTTCTCCTTGTTGCTGACCCTCCTCCGCTGCCCCTCCATCAATCCTCCTCCTCCTCCTCCTCCTCTTAACCGTCATCGTCCCCTCCTCCTTTATCCAGATCTGAACTACCGATGATGCCAGTGCTCCTCCTATGATCTTCTTCAATTGATCCCATTGCCGTGGCTCTTCATCATCTACCGCCGCTCTTCCCCTCATCAGATTTGTTCCAGATCTCGCCGCTGTCACTCCACCAGATCTAGACCATTCGTTTCTCACCATCGCCGTCGTCGTCGCCGCCGTTCTTCTTTCTAGATCTAGACCATCGACTCAGATCTCGTCGTCGCTGCTGCTCCTCACCACTGTCGATCACCAAATCTAAATCACCGACTTCAGATCTCGCCATCGACGGCGCTCATCCTCCTTCTCATCGCTTGTCTACCAGTTAAATTTTACCGGCTCTAGATATCACCACCAGAACTGAAAAATGCTATGAGAAATTCAAACTGATAAATTTATATTAAAGTAATAAATCTCTATTAAAGTGATAAATTTATTAGAAGTTAAATTGATAAATTTCTGTTAAAGTGATAAATTTCTCAGTTAAACTGAGAAATGTTATGAAAAATTCTGTTAAAGTGATAAATTTATCAAAAATTAAACTGAAAAATTTATGTTAAAGTGGTAAATTTCTCAATTAAACTGAGAAATACTATAAGAAATTCTGTTAAAGTGATAGATTTTTTAGTTAGACTAACAAATTTCGTCGGAGAAATTGATAAATTTTCAGAATGTTAAACTGATAAATTTTTTGATGTTAAACTGATAAATTTCGTTGGAGAATGAGGAGAATGGTGCCGGAGAAAAAGAGAGATCGCCGGAGAAGAAGGAGTTGCTGGAGTCGACATTAGAGGAGTGGTCGACGCCGGAGGAGAAGCAGTGATGGCATGGCTGAAAATAAATAGTGTTTGGACAATGTTATGGGTATTTTGAGAAAAATATATTTAGATTAGAACTAAATTTAATAAAATTTATTGAATTACACCAATCCTCTTATAACTATATAAATTAGAACTGTAGCCAAAATTATCCTAAAAATAAAACTAAAATATATTGATTTTTTAAAATTTATAACGAATCATAAGCATCTTTATGATTTTAAAAATTAATTTTTTTGAATTATTGCATATATGAATTGCTACTAGTATATTTGTATTTTGTAGATAGAGGAATTAAAAGGGTTTAACAGGAATAAAGATAATATTTTAATATTTTTTATAATTGACATCAATTCTAATTAATTAATGAATTTGTAACGAGACTATAAACTTCATGTATCATAATTCCATTAACACAAGTGGGTGCATATGTATTAGTAATTACAAACGTTAGGAAAGGTATGTGTATCTCAGGCTAAAAATAATTAATATGTGAAAATAATTATATTTTTCTTTCATATTTTTTCCTTTTCCAATTGACAAATTTGGGATTCAAACATAGGCTTTATTTAAAGTTGATTTGTTTTTTCTTTTTATTTTTTTTTATTTTGAGTAGAATAAGTAGAAAATTCATTTAGTTAAAATATATTTTAAGCCACCAAACAAAAAGAAATTATTAGTTTTTGATCCTTAACTTTTATGTGATTTTAAGTAAAAAAATTAAAAATTTGACTTTAAACCATAACCAAAGAAGATCATAAGAGTAATTATTGACTACGGCCACACGGCACATGACCATGCATCGTAACAAGTCTTACGAGAGCCATACAATTATCTTGACTCTATATATTAAAATTAGATATCACATATAATCGTATAATTTTTAGCAGACTTTTGGTATCACGTGACGCTGCCTCAATAACTAATATTTTTCGAGAACACAATCCTATGTCAAATCTAGAGCACGCAGCTAAAATATAAAAAATCATGCTTATTAGGATTTATGGTATAACCTTCTTTTTTTTTTTCAAGTTTAGGTGGCCAAATGATGATGAATTTGAAACATGGAGGGAGACCCACCCAACTCATGTGAATTGATGACCATAGTTTGGACCCAACTCAGTAAAGTTCAGCCTCAAATCCAACCTCTTCTATTTTTAATTCTTTCTTTCTGTCAGAACTTTAAATTAAAAGTGACTTTGAAGTAAACAAATCCATTGTAAAAGTCAGCTTGCAAGAAGGCCAAGATCCACTTTAGTTTTTGGTAACTGTTGACTTGGGTGCGTTTAAATGAGTCTGTGAATTTACTATTCAAAGTTTGGTGTGTTCATTAATATAAATACAATACTAGAATGACTAACTTAATTTATTTAATTAATATATAAATAATGTGACACAATTACAAATATTAAATTTAAATATAGTTTATGTAAAAGCCATTATATCATTATTTATAATTATATCTCATCATTTGATAAATTAATTTAATGAACTAAATTGATCATCGTAATATTATTGTTAATCTAAATCTTTGGTTGAAGAGTAATTATAACGTTATTCAAAATGGACTATCTGCATTCTAAAGATTGGCCGCAGTTGTGTACGCTAGTCTAGAAAAACCTCAATTTTCTTACTTTTGAATTTTACAATTAATAAAATATTGAAAACTAATAGTCATCACGCTTTACTATTTTTTTTTTCACTTTATGCTTCGTTTTGGCGAACGATTCTAAATCAGGCTTTTTGCCAAAAAAACAAAAAAACTAAAAAGCACTGCTTGAAAATTTAAAGGGTTTTAGCTTTTCAGCTTTTTAATTTTTTTACATAAAATAATTTTATATATTATTTAAAGAATATTATACTTTTATTATACATATCTGTTTTTTTATAAACAATATATTTTTAAAATCTACTTTTTAAAATTTATCAAACAAGATCTGTATTGAATATAAAATTATGTGAAAATTAATTTAAAAAAACTCTAACAACTTTTTCTAACTTAATTTTTTTTTTGGCTTAAAACAACTTTAAGCTAAGTTTTTTGACTTATTGTCTTTTAACTTAAAACCACCCATATGATTCACCAAATAGCCTTTTTGACTTATTAATTTTCATGTGATAATATTTTTGTTATTAAATAATTTGAATTGGCATTAAATAATGCGTTAAATTAGTGCACAAATAGAACCGCGCTTTTAATCCGAACCAACTTGTGTTAGATTACTGCACAAATAAAACCTTGGTTCCAACCCGAATCAACCCGTGTTAATTAAGTCAAACAAAGTGAAACTCTCATTTGGAGTCTTGGCCGCCGACTTCATAGTAGGTAAATTCCATACCCATTCAACGAAGAAATAGACTATAACTACATTGTTTTTAATGTTTATGTAACTGTCATTTGGACTCCTAGTTCTTAGTGGGAAAATCCTAAACCCATTCAACCGAGAAATATACTAGAAATATTACATTATTTGTTATCTATGCATTCTTTAACTCTAAAACTCTCATCCTGAATTTTTAAGAATTTATAATTTTTAAATACTTAAAAATATATGTCAAAATATGATTGAATGATGATAAAATTTTTTGAATTTATTAAGAATAAATTTGGATAAAGTTTAAAAACCATATATGCTTATCTAAGTTTAAAAATCAGATATGCTTATTTAATTTTACAGGCACATGATAAATCCAAATCTACATATTTAAAATAACAACTCCTTTCCAATTTTTATGATTTATTTTCTCCGGTTAAACATCTCTCCAACTCTCCCTAAGCAATTCAAATGCTTGGTTCCGATTTTCCTGGGCAATTCAATTACTTTTGATTTTGATTTTGGTTCTCTCAAATTCTACGACTTCCATTCCATGAAAAAAATAGATTTTTCACAATTGTATGCGTCTTCAATTCAAAATTGGATATTGAGTAGATACTGCTAAGATCGAGCTTTGCCTATATTTTCGATTGGTAAGCCTTTACATATGCATTTTTTGCTACTTAATATTAATTAATATATCTTGATTTCAACGCAGACGTGCAATAATTAAAAAGACGGACGTATTTTTTTTTTATCAAAAGGGATTCTCGTTACACAGTTGAGTAGACAAGGAGGTAAGAAAAAAAATACAACATTTTTGGATATTGAGTAGATACGACAGAGATCGAGTTTCGTCTATTTTTTTTATTAATAAATATTTATATATACGTATTTTTTTTACCACTTAATCGATTCTATAATATAAAAAAACATTATGGGCTTTTTGACACTCACAGTCTTTTAAGAATTTATAATATTTTAATATTTAATAATCCTTGTGTTACAATTTAATGGGAATAAATTTGAATCTAATCTTTATCTTATCATTAGTGGCCTCAAATTACTATCCTAATATAACTACTTTTAATTTTTGATGTTTATATTCTAAACTTTGATTGATCCAAATTTGAATATTAAAGTACATTTTAATCACATGAACTCTCAAAAATTAGATTTCATTTAAGCATGAACTTACTAGTTTACTTCTCTATTCATTGATCCAAGCGGGCTTTTTAATTAAATTTTATTTTGTTTTAATAAGATAGAATTAAAATACATATTAATCACATTTTTTTAGCTCTATACTTTTATCTTTCAAAAAATAGATTTTATTTCAGTATATACACCAAACGGGTTTGCATATTTTACTTCTTTTAAAAATAGATTTCATTGATTCAAGCCGGTTTACTTCTTTTAATTATGTTTTATTTTGTTTTAGTAAAGATAGAATATTAAAGTACATTTTAATCACATTTGTTTAGCTCTATACTTTTGTCTAAAATATCAACACCTAACTTTTTATATATGTTATTATAAATGGAGAACAAAAATATTCAAGAGAGTAAACCAAATGAACGGGTTTACTCCTGCTTGGTGCTTTTTTTTTATAAATTTTTAATTTTTTATATTTGATCTGATTATGTTTTTTTTTTTTGAGTTTTCTTTCCATGATTTTAGGGTGCGATTTATTGGTTTCTGCCCCATTTAGAGTGACACAATTAAAATAAGATTAAAAATTTAATAAAAATAAAATTAAAAAAAAAGAGTTAATTACCTAATGAGGTTTTAGAACCCTTATTTTTTTAGAATTCCTAACTTATTAGTATACATTTTGATTGGTAAATTGCTTTTAAAGTCTTAGCCTGTATTTGGACAAGTTTATTTTAGTGATTTTTTGGCTTAAAAGTAAAAAAAAAAGTTAATTAGTTAGGTTTTTTTTTATTTTTTTTTATTTTTCCTACATGATTTGACATCTATTTTTTTACAAAAAAATTAAAAAACTTAAAAATTACTAAAATAAAAATTAATCCAAACACAAGTTTAATCTCTTAATTAGAATTAAGCTTTTGGTGGTGCCTATATAAATCCCTACCCAAAGAGTTAGTGACTACAATCATTGCAAAGCAAATCAATTCTTAGGGATTTCGTGGAGAAAAACTGAAGGCAAGTTAATTGTCCTAATCAGAAAACATAACAGCCAGCCGAGAGGAACTTTGGCGACAAGAACAGCCCACTTTTCGTGCATATAGATTAGATGTCAAACGAAATTTGATCGTTGTAAAATTTTAAGGGTATACTTTTGACATTTGATTCTTGTTAATTATAGGTATTGATTATTATCCGATTAGATCTAAACTTGACTCTATTTATTTGGTTAAAATTCATTTTATAGTAACGAGTATTCAATATTTTGTTATTCCGAGAATATTGTTATTGATGTTATCAGCTTTCTGGATATGCGTAGAGAGTTAATTCTATAAATTTATTATTTTAACATAGTGAAGATTTTAAATTTGACTTCGGTTTCATGGTTTTTTTCTTTAGAGGTTTTTCACGTAAAAATTGGTGTCTTATAATTGTTTAATTATTATTTTTTATTTTGCTATTGTTGATCTTAATTTAATCAAACACAAAAGGAAGAAAAAAATATTTATTCTGCTACAGACTATTTTTAGATTAGTTTTTTCCCAACAGTGATATCAGAGCTCAGTTTAGATATGATCTGAATATATTCAATTTTTGTGCTTGACTAAAATGAAGGAATCATCTGGTGCCATGATTAAATTGAGCTCATCAAGCTATTCGGTATGAAAATCGCGGATGGAAGATATTCTTTACATTAAGGACTTGTACCTGCCGATTAAAGGTGGCAGCAAGAAGTTAGAAAAAAATTACTGATAATGAGTGGATGGTTATGAACAGAAAACAGTGGCTCAAATCCGTACTTAGATGGATCAAAGTATTTTTCACCACGTGGCTCAAGAAACCAATGCACATATATTGTGGAATACATTAGAGTGAATGCACGAGAAGAAGACTGCCCAGAATAAAATAATATTGATCTAACGGTTAGTGAATCTAAAATATAAAAATAACCGGAGTGTAGTTTAATATCTCAGTGATTTTTAGCAGTTGATCAAATCAGTTGACTACTATGAAAATGGTTCTAGATGATGAGTTGCAGACCCTACTTCTATTGAGTTCTTTGCCAGACAGTTAAGAAACACTGGTTGTGACAATCAGTAATTCAGCATCAAACGGCAAAATCACCATTGAAATAGTGAAGAGCGTGTTCAATGAAGAAGCAAGACGAAAGGAGTAGGAAATCATAGCCGAATCACATGCCTTGGTCCCAGACAAAAGGGGGAGGAGTACAAACAGAAAATCTTCTAACAACGACAAGCCAATAAACAAGTCAAGAGAAAAATCTCAGTCCAAGAAAGAGATTAAATGCTTCTATTATGACAAAAGAGGTCACATGAAAAAAGAATGCAGAAAACTGAAAAGGGATCAGAAACATGGCAAGTTTAACGACAAGAAAGATCAGAAGAATACAGCTGCAGCAGCTTCAGATGAAGGCAAGACCATCATTTTTTGTGATGACGGGTACATTGGGATCACTAGACACGACTCCAGTTGGGTGATTGACTCGCGTGCCCCATTCCATGTCATCGCACATAAGGAACACTTCATGACTTATACAGTCGACGATTTTGGTCACGTCAGAATGGGTAATGAAGGTATATCCAACATAGTGAGAATGAAAAATGTCAGTCTAGAGACCATTACAAGCTGCAGATTAGTACTTAAGGACGTCAAACACGTGCCAGAGATCAGGTTTAATCTCATATCTACTGATCAACTAGATGATGAAGGTTACAAGAATTACTTCGAGTATAGAAAGTGAAAACTCGACAAATGGTCCTTAATTGTTGCAAAGGAAAAGAAAACATCTAGTCTCTACACATTAGAGACAAAACTTAGCAAAGAAGTGATCAACACAGTTGAGCAAGACGCTACCACCGAGCTATGGCACAAACGGCTCAGACACATGAGTGAGAATGGCATGCAAGTTCTAGCCAAGAGAGAGCTTCTACTTGAGGTAAAGGGTACTTGTTTCAAAACTTGCATCCATTGTTTAGCTAGCAAACAACCCAGAATTTTGTACAATAAAGTCCCTACATCTAGGAAATCAAATATCCTAGACTTAGTACATTCTGATATTTGTGGTCCTATGAATATTACTACTATAGGTGGTGCTAGATATTTTGTGACATTTATTGATGACCACTCATGAAACATTTGAACATATGCTTTAAGAACTAAAGGCTCTGTGCTAGATGTGTTCAAGTAATTTCAAGCTAGTATGGAAAGACAGACAAGAAGATCGTTGAAGTGCATCTAAACTGTCAATGGTGGTGAGTACCAAGGACCATTCCAACAATATTGTCAGGTCAAGGGCATCAAGTATGAGATGATAATTCCTAAGACACCAAGACAGAATGGACTGGCATAAAAGATGAACAGGGCAATAATGAAAAGAGTCAGATGTATGTTGTCACATGCAAAATTATCAAAGACTTTTTGGGGTGAGACAATGAGGACAGCAGTTGATCTGATAAATTTATCTCTATTAGCTCCACTTAAGGGTGATGTGCTAAACAGAGTATGGATAGAAAAAAAGATCTCCTACAAGCACTTGAAGGTGTTTAGGTGTAGAGCATTTTAAAACTTGACGAGAAATCAAAATAGTGCATCTTTCTAGGATACAGCTGAGAAGAGTTTGGGTATAGACTTTGGATTCTTGTTGACAAAAAGATCATCAAAAGCACAGATGTCGTCTTCTTTGATGACGAAACCATAGAAGATATGAATAGAAAAAATGAACCAGCTATACAGGTAGAATATCCAATTGATACAGATACAGTCCTTCCACCTACCATGCATAGTAATGATGAGGGAGACCCAAATGATAATGCAGATGTTGATGACGATTCGCCTACAATTGATGGTACAGTCCCAGAAGAGCAGACAAAGTAGGCTCACGTTGATCCTCTTGTAGAGTCACAATTGAGAAGGTCTACAAGGGAGCGTCAAGCCTCTAGTAGATATTCACCTACTGAGTATTCGACACTCACAGATGGGAGAGAGCTAGACTGTTATCAAGAAGCATTTAAACATGAACAGAAGAATGTGTGGATAAAAGCCATATAAGAAGAGATGAAATCCCTACATGAAACTCAGACATATGATCTAGTAAAGCTGTCAAAAGTTAAAAGAACATTGAAGAATAAATAGGTATACAGACTGAAAGCAGAATAAGGAAACTCGCAACCCAGGTCCAAGGCAAGATTACTTGTGAAGGGATTCAGTCAAAAGAAAGGTATTGACTTTGAAGAAATTTTCTCACCTGTTGTGAAGATGACATCCATTCAGACAGTTCTCGGGTTGGCTGCAAATATTGATTTGGAGATTGAGCAGATGGACGTGAAAATAGCCTTCCTCCACAACGACTTAGAGAAAGAGATTTACATGGAGCAGCCCGAGGAATTCAAAGTTAAGAGTAAGGGGAATTTAGTGTGCAAGCTAAAGAATAGAGTCTTTATGGGTTAAAGCAGGCACCGCAACAATAGTACAAGAAATTTGATCAGTTCATAGCCAAACACGAGTTCAAGAAGACAACTTCAGACCATTGTGTGTTCCTAAAGAAATTTGTAGGATGTGACTTCATTTTATTGCTGCTATACATGGACGATATGTTGATCATCGGACACGACATGAGCAAGATTTTGAAACTTAAAAGAGAGGATAGACTAAGTAGATACTTGACATGAAGTTCACATGGGATAGGAAAAATCACAGACTATGGCTTTTACAAGAGAGGTACATTGAAAAGGTACTTCAGAGGTTCAACATGGATATGGCTAAACCTGTAGATACTCCACTTGCTAGTCATTCCAAACTCAGTTTACAGCAAAGTTTGACAACTGAGAAAAACAAGGCAAAGATGAAAAAGATTCCTTATTCGTTTGCAGTTGAGAGTCTAATGTATGCAATGGTGTATATAAGGCCAGATATAGCATATGCAGTTGACATGGTGAGCAGATTTCTGTCAAATCTAAGAAGGGATTACTGGAAAGTAGTGAAGTGGATCTTTTAGTACGTCAGAGGAATTTCCAAAGTTTGTTTATGCTTTAGTCAAGGCAAGCCTAAGTTAAAGGGTGTCACAGACGCAGACATGACAGGATATGTCGATTCCTGAAAATCTATATCAGGTTACATGCTTACATTTGCAGGAGGAGCTATATCTCGGTAGAGCAAATTGCAGAAGTGCATTACACTATCTACCACAAAAGCTGAGTATATTGCAGTGGCATAAGGTTGCAAGGAGAAACTGTGGATGAAGAGATTACTACAGGAGTTGAGGTTGACACAAGAGAAGCATGCACTTTTTTGTGACAACCAAAGTGCTATTCATTTGAGAAAGAACCCACAATTCTACTCACGGTCAAAACACATTGATGCGAGATATCACTAGATTCAGAATGTGTTAGAAGAAAAGCTATTACAGTTAAAGAAGATCTGTACCAACCAAAATGATGTAGATATAATGGCAAAACTCTACCCATGGAAAAACATAATTTTTGGAAGTCTTATGCCCTATTTGTGATCAATAACGAAGCTAGCTTTTTCTAAACGGCCCAGCTTTTAAGCTGATTTTCTTGGGATAATAAGCTTGCACGGCTTTTAAGGTAACTTAAAAAAAGTCAAATTTTTTTGTTTCTCTTTTTTTCTTCTAGGATTTATTTTTTTAAATTATCTCAAATATTCTCACTTTTTTTATTCCTCTTTTTTTTTTCTAAAAAAACTAAATCTCTTAAAAGCCTAAACACTTAAAAGCTATCCCAAACAATCACTTAGTCTCCTAATTGGAATTAAACTTTTGGTAGTGTCTATATAAATCCCATCTCAGGGAATTCGGAGACTACCATCATTGTAAAGAAAATCAATTCTAAGGGATTCGGTGGAGAAAAAATGAAGGCAAGTCAATTCTCCTAATCAAAAAACATAACATCGGTGTAACAGTATAGCCGAGATGAACTTTGGCGAGAAGCACAACTCAATCTTTGTGCATAGATCGGATGTCAAACGAAACCCGGTCGTGGTGAAATTGTAAGGGCATACTCTCGGCTCTTGATTCTTGTTAACTAACGATATCGATTGTCAACTGATGAAGTCTAAACTTGACTTTATTTATTTGGTCGGAATTTACCTTGCGGTGACGAGTACTTAATATTTTGTTATCCCGAGAATATTATTCTTGATATTGTCATACTCTAGATATGCCTAGAGAGTTAATTCAGTAAACTTATTATTTTGACATAGTGAAAATTTTGAATTGGACTTCGATCCCATGATTTTTTTCCTTGGGAGTTTCTTACGTAAAAATCAGTGTCTTGTAATTATTTGATTATTATATTTTATTATACTATTGTTAATTTTAATTTAATTGTAATACCCCGATTTTGTAATAATAAAAATCCGAGAAATGTAGTAAAAGCAAGAACCCGATTTAAGAAACTACTCGATAAGGGAAGCCAAACTTTAAATTTTCTTTCAAACATGAGGGTAAAAGAACTAATTTTCCTTTGTAAGAGACTCCCCAAAACAGCCCATTTATACGAATCATGAATATATAACCTCAAACCTTCATGAATATATGAATCAAACCCTCAAAGTCATAATATTTCACTTAAATCAAAGAATCCAACCCATCAAACAAGCTCAGCGCCCTAATATGCATACGAATCATGAATATATGGCCTTAAGGCCTTACAACGCGGGTATTCTAATCCAAAAGACATTAAACCAAGTGCTCAAAAATAAGAATTACATTTACACTTTCATTTCTCAAAAGATACTATCAAAGAATATGTAATTCTATCAATTACTCAAAAAGGGTCTCGCAACCATCCACCTTACTCTAACATTTTCTTCTCACTATCACCTAAAATGGTGTTAAACAATATGTGCCAAAACTCATAGGAAAAAAATTAACAATGAACATATGCATGACATGCGAGGATGGTTATGCGAGATGCAACATATAAATTTCTCTAAAACCAATTCTATCTATCCCAAATCAAGCTCTCGTCACATAACCGAGTTTCAACTAAAGATTATAGTTCAAAGTTTTGTAATCTTAGCTGAGCTAACCATTATGACCTATCACCCCACTGTTGCCCAACCAGCCCAATGTGTTCCATAGTCCATAGCTATTCATTTCATCCAAAAATAGCTTGCCAACATAATTCATTCATTGATTTATTTAAGTACTAAAATCAGACGGTACCTATAAACTCAGGCGTATTTATCGTCACCAAGCCACACGAGACCCGATGAATAAATACTAATTCTATAATCCGACACAGAGAATACACATTTTTGATTTCTCTCGAAAACATCGATGGGTGGGCCGTCCAAGAGCACGTTTTTAAGGGAATTAACTCGAAGGAATGGCCTACCTTACATTGCATAAGTTTTCAGTCTTTCACTGAAAAGCGACGCATGCCCAAACTTAACCATTCAATTCGATCACGTGGTACTTTAATTATATCATATTCATTAATAACTAATACGAGTCTAACCGTCAACCCGGTTCTTCTAGCCAAATCCAACACTATTAAGATTTTAATCTCAACCACCACATGTTTTTTCATAATTCATATATTCAATTATAAGGGCTCAACACCCCAAGTTAACCTTTCATATGATTCAAATCTACGATTTTTTGATTTTACACAAAACTTTCAACCAACACCCACCATCTTCGCGTGTCATAAAAATTCATGTAAGATGTATATATATAATAGGTTAATACAACTCCAATTTATCCAATATCTACATCAATTTCATCATATAGGTCCCTTAGCCCAAAACTCCCAATTTTTATAGTAATAATTTCAAATCCAAACCCTAATCCATTATTTTTCAATCCTGATCATATTCAACGACAACAAGAAGATAGAATCATGTTAAACCATCCATAAATTTTAAGATTTAATATCCGTTAACATCACACCTTAACTAAGGGTTTCGAAAATGCCATTTTCATATAATTATGTTAATATAATAAAAAATACAACTCATATCACATAAATATTCAATGATAGTCATATATCCTACCTCTTTAAAGGCTTAACACCAAGAAAACCACTCAACCAAACTCCAATCACAAGAATCTCCAACCGAATGGCGAAAAGCAAGCCTCCAACGCTAAGCTCGAGCCTCCAACGGGTATTCGACCAAGAGAGAAGCAAGGAATCACCTCAAGAGAGGCAAAGATAGCTCCAAGAACCCTTCAAACCCAATCCTAGGTCTCAACTTCTATTCTAAAGAGAGAGGAAAGAAAGGAATGAGAGAAAAAAGGTTAGCCCGCTACTTAAAATTCTGTTTGCCAACAGTCCGCCCGAGTGGACCCCATATCCCTCTAGCAGTCCCCACTTATCCAAACTCTTTGCCACATGTTCGCTCGAGTGGGCTCTCTATTGCTCGAACAGTCATCACTAGGTGAAAACCCAAACAAAAGATGCGAAACTAAACCAAAACATAAGTCAAACACCTCACAACAATGTTCCCATACATTACTAAACATTCAATCGTTGTTTGCAACGTTAACATGCTCAAGTTTTAATTTCCACTTACAATTTGCACATTCAACTGTTTTCTACCGACTTTAACATAACATGATTTCGTTAATCATTGTATATAAAAAGGGACTGGATCCCTATATTAACCAAGTAGAAAAAAGGAAAACATATATGTTCCGCTTCAGAATATTTTTAAATTAATTTTTTTTCCCAACACCATTGTGGGTATGAAAATAACCTGATAGTTTAAACAATGCTCCATAGATTGGACAAGGACATTTTGTTCAAAATTGAATATAGGATTCATACTTTTGGAATTGATTGACTAATTCAATTTTATTTTTCTTTTTTTTTTACATTTTAAATTTTCATAATTTTTTTGTTAGACTTCTTTTTTTATTGAAACCATTTTAACCCTTTCATATATTCCATATGGAATTTGTTACTTAATATTTTAAGTTTCTAAATTAAATAAGACTAATGTTTTATTTCAAAATTTATAACTAGATGTCGCTAGATATAAAAAATATATAACTAGCATTCAATTTCTTTGTCTATCCATCCAAGTTTTTTAAAATTTTAAATTAAATTTGGTTCGACATACCAACAATTTTTCACTATATGTATTTCTTAATTTTTAAAAATCTAATATTATCAGATTTTGTTTAGTATGTTAAAATAAACTCTTAGTTGCTTACGTTCAGTAGCGGATCCAATGCATATCCAGAGGGGGCACGTGACCCTTCTCACTTTTTTATTTGTACATTATTACGTATAAAAAAAATAAAATTATGTATTTAGACTCATAAAAATTTGTTTAGTATCCCTCCTAAATATAAAACTATTCTATTATTTTAATTTATTATAAAAATATTTGCAACTACGGGTTTTAAAATAACAAATTTTAAAAAATAACATTTTAAAAACTTTTACTAGGTTAGGGCATTTATTCAATTTTTTACACCAATAAATTTTATTCATATGCTACAAGCGAGAAAATATTTAATACACAATATAATTTTATTTGTTATTGGAATATCATATAAATATCGTGATATTTTCTTTAAAAAAATTACAAAAATTGTTAAGACATTCAAATGTTGCAAAGCTTTCAAATGGGTAAAACTTAAAATTAAGATAACTATATAATTAAAAACGGTTGAGCTAACATTATAACATTTTAATTAATTTGATATACTTTCAATAATAATTAGTATCTACTTGAATATATAAGTTTTACTTATCAAAAATAAATAAGTTTATGCCTTAATTGTCTCAAAATTTTGTAGAAGTATACATTGCAAATTTTTTATATTTATTAATAGTTTTTACGCTTTAGCAATACTCTATTATTAGTAGTTATAAAAAGATTAATATTTTAAGTTAATTAGTGCCCATTCTAAACTAAATTCCTAACCCCGTCGCTGCTTACGTTAATCTGATGTGTATATATATATATATATACAAAAAAATATATATTTTGACATCTATACTATTACGAAATATTGTGGAATCTTTAAGCCCAAAGTTTCATTCAGAGTTTTTGAGAAATTATTTCTTTTATATTCAACGATTATCTATTACAATTTGATTGGCTCAAATTTAAATTTTAACATTAATGTAATTTTATTCTTAATAGATTCTGATTACTAGCATGATATAACTGTTTTAAAATTTTGGTATTTGTCTTTTAAACTTTAGATGATTCAAATTCAAATTCTATAGGAATTTGAAATAAAACGTAGTAAGTGCTTTGAATTCCAAAGTTTTAACCTCCTTTTTTAATAATTTATATTTTTTATATTCACAAATTGTGTGTTACAAATTGATTGGTTGAAATTTGATTTTTTTTTTAAATAGACACAAATTGGAGATTTTTATCTAAACTCCCTGGAATGTTTTCAATTTTGAATTTCCAAAATTTGTGGATCATCCAATTCATTATGATCACTATCCCTTTTTTTTTCTTTTTCAGATTAAACTGATCAATCTAGATATAAATTTTCTTAGGTCTTATCGATTTTTAAAAAAATAAATGTATTCCTAATTGATTCAAATTACCTCCTCTAATGCCTATCAGTCTAAATTGTAAGTGTTTGATATTTTGTGATGCATATCTATTTTATTGTCTAGCTAATTTTTTTTTGTGATCCTATACACAATTATTTAAGAGCTATTTAGCTTTATCAAGATTTTTTGCATTTATATTTGATGATTGATTTATTAATTCTAGCTATTACTTTTATTGTTAATTTTGGATGGGTACAAAAAAAAAAAGTGTGGCGGCATTATGCAAATTGATATCAATACTGA
This sequence comes from Heliamphora pulchella, assembly GCA_032270985.1. Taxonomy (NCBI): domain Eukaryota; kingdom Viridiplantae; phylum Streptophyta; class Magnoliopsida; order Ericales; family Sarraceniaceae; genus Heliamphora; species Heliamphora pulchella. Next base: position 46,983 of record JAULJZ010106819.1, read on the forward strand.
GATAAATAATTAGTTTTGGGTACATTAATAAGCATATTATATATATATATTGTGTATTATATAATTTTTTATTTTTAAATTTTAAATTAAAATATTATAGGGTAAAAAATTAATAAAGGTGTTAGATCTAACCAAGCACCCCCTAGCCATGAGTTAAAGGTGACAAGACAAGAATAAAGGATCAAATCCTCCTACTCTTTATATAAGGGCCCTCCATCATAAGCAAAGGTATGGACTCTAATTCTCTCTTTCCTACATATTTTCTTTCTCAAAAAGACTCAACTGATTTGGGTATCGAAAGGCTTTCCGTCGGCCACCGGCCTGAAGATTTATTTTGCAGGCATCCAGTAACAGAGCGCTTGGGGGCACGGTCGTCTTCATGTTGGAGGCTAAATTGCTAAGATTCATTGATTATAACATAATTTAAGCCAAAAAAATTAAACGGGAAATCGCCAAAATCAGCTCTATATTAAGATTTTTTGATATCAAACAATCAAAATAAAATTCGGTATATACTCCCAAAGTTATATTAGGGTTATATCTTATGAAATCTAATAGAATTAATTTCGATTGCTGCAACAACTTTTAGTCTAGAATCGTTCGCGGTTGTAAACTTCAAGTTGAATCTCTAGATTCAAGTCTTGTATTATATTTCCAAATGAAAAAGACACAACGTAGTGTGGGCTACGATCTTTGTATTCTTCAAAATCCTGACTAGACAACTATAGGATTTGTGAAAACCTTAACTATAGATATTAAAATATGCGCTAGAATTTAGATAACTGTATATATATAGAGTTACAGTAGGGAACTGTGGAGTGTTGGAAACAAAACTGCCAAAATCATTGTTTTTGTAAACGATTTTTCGATAAAAATAACTAGGCGTGCAATCGTCGAAACGGGCTCCAAATAAAATTTTTTGATATCAAACGATCAAAATTAAAACCTGTGCAACTATAGTTAATTTAAAAGAATACCTTTTCCCAGTCAATTCTCCAACTACAAATTTGATTCCGAATTGAAACTCCCGTAAGACCTTCTACAATATTCCTTTATCCGATTCCCAAATGTATTGTAAGCTACGAACCTTCGAGAACTCGTACCGGCAGAACCTGGTCAGCTTTAGTCTTAAAGTCAAGTTCTAAATTTGGTTTAACCTACCAGCTTATATATATGGCACAATAGGGATCTGTAGAGTAATTATGACAAAAACTTCTAGTGGAACACAGATACCCATCCAATGGTTTTCGCAATTAAGAAAACCTCACAACGGTATCTGTAATTATGAAAATCTTGCAGCGGTTTCTGTAATTTTCATAAAATACTAAATTACAGTTCACATCACTAAAGAACTGTAATTGCACTCTAAGCCATAATTTCAAGACCTTCTTGCATTAAACTCCTGTTATTAAATATTTAACATTTTTTCCCACGTTAAGATTCCCGCTAATTAAATTTAATTACTGATAATTTAATTTAATCAAAATTTTAAAATTCCTTAAACTCTTCTGCTTAACTTATTTGACCGTCGAATAATTAAATCCACCTGTAGGGTTTTGCCCGGTCAAAACTTATTAGCTTTCTTAAGGAGGTATTGTCAATTCCGATCATTCGAGACGTGAATTCCGTCAATAATTAGTATTCATCATATAATTAATATCACTATTCAACTCACCGGAAATATAGACTCATATAAGATCGCACCATCTAATAAATTAAAACAGCGAATATTAAATATACGCAAATCAATAATTATTTTAATATTAAGAGTATAAACACTATTCATAATAATCTTGGGGTATGAATTAATTTATATAATCAGTATAAAATTAATTACCCCAATGTGTCCCGTTCAATACACACAAAGTATACTAGCACAAAGAGTCAGAACAATAGACGACGCTATTATTTATTTTTCATAACCAAGACAGGCCTACTAAAGTTCTGTGCTACAGTCGTACCGATGGTATGTCCATTTCCATCTAAATTGTGAATAAAAAACTTATATTCTGCAAGAACCTAAAATCTGATCTTCTGTGTGCAAGTCGTACTCTATACACTAGATTAAATATTATACAAAATAAAGGATATCCATACATAATATTAAAAAATAATATTGCATACATTACTCATAAAAATTATCATAAAATAAAAATTAATTTTATTAAAAATAAAATTAAATACTAAAAATATATTTTTCAGTATACAACCCTAACAATCTCTCATTTATACTCAAAATTATTGTACCATATATCTGACTCACATACTCTCTACATGACTATCAAAAATTTTAACTGGTAAGCTATTTGTAAAAAGATCTGCAAGGTTGTCTCTTGATGCATTCTTGGTCACAGCAATATCACCCTTCTGTACAATTTCTCGTATCAAGTGATACTTACGCTCAATGTGCTTTATTTTTTTGTGGTCTCTTGGTTCCTTCGAGTTTGCAATTGCTCCACTATTATCACAATAAAGTGTAATAACTGACTAAACTGAAAGTACCATGTCTAAATCCAATAGAAAGTTCCTGAGTCAAACGACCTCCTTGTCTGCTTCAGAAGCTACCATGTATTCAGCCTCTATGGTAGAATTAGCAATGCAGGACTACTTGATACTCCTTCAACTTATAGCTCCACCTCCTAAGGTAAACACATATCCTAAGGTAGACTTGTGAAAATCTTTGTCTGACTAAAAATCTGAGTCTGTGTACCCTAAAGGTACTAGACTGTCTACCTGGTAAATCAACATATAATCTTTAGTTCTTTTCAAGTACTGGATTATATTCTTTATCGAAGCCCAATACTCCTGTCTTGGATTAGACTGATATCTGCTAACCATATCAATGGTAAAGCAGATGTCAAGTCTAGTGCAAAGCATAGCATAAATGAGGCTTCCTACTGTCGAAGTATAAGGAATCGCTTTCATCTTCTCTATCTTATCAGGTGTCTTAGGACACTGATCATTGGATAGAGTGATTTCATGCCTGAAAGGGAGAACCCCTTTCTTAGAATCCTGCATGCTAAAACGAGCAAGGATATCAACGATATACTTTGCTTGTGATAAGTCCAACATCCTTTATTTTCGATCCCGCACAAGCTTGATCCCAATGATGTGACTGGCTTCTCCTAAGTCATTCATATCGAACTGCCCATATAATCATACTTTTAGCATAGATAATGCCCCCACATCATTTTCGATGAGCAAGATATCATTTACATAAAGTACTAAAAAGATCACCACGCTTCCATCACGCTTTTTATACACACAAGACTCATCTGGATTCTGATCAAAATCATTAGACTTTATGGCTTAATCAAACCGAGTATTTTAAGACCTCAATACCTGCTTAAGTCCATAAATAGATCTCTTAAACTTGCACAACATGGGCTCCTAGCCCTTCACAATGAATCTGTCTTGATATTCATTTTTCAAATTTTGTTATCGAAATGAGAAGCAATAGATAAGAGAATCCGGATAGACTTAAGCATGGCTACCAGTGAAAATTTTTTCTCATAATCGATCCATTCTTTCTGAGTGAACCCTTTTGCAACAAGCCTTTCTTTGAAGGTTTCAACCTTCCCGTCTGCTCCTGTCTTTCTCTCGTAGATCCATTTGCATCCAATGGATTTTATCTCTTTAGGTGGTTCTACAAGTTTTTAGACGTAATTGGAATACATAGATTCCATCTCTGAATTTATAGCATTTTTCCAAAGATCTACATTTTTGTTCTGAAGTGTTTCATTGTAGTTACAGGGTTCGCTATCTAGCTCTGTTGGGATCTTGTCAAATGACACTCCCAAAAACATATACCGATCAGGTTGATGATCAATCCTTCCACTATGACGAGGCACTACCTGTGTCTATGTACTAACAGTAACACATTATGCAGAATTTGAACCCTGTGCATTAGCACCCTGTTCATGATTTGCACATGCCCTGATAATCCTCCTACTACAATGAGACAATAGAATATCAGTGACTTGTGGTACCTCTTTCGTTCTATTGGCATTTTTACTTAGTTCTTCTAGAACAATTTTATTTTTGGACCTATGGTCCATAATATAATTCTTTTCCAAGAATCGGACAGAATCAGGCATTGGTGCTAACAATGACCTTCTGATCCTTAAGATTATAAAATAAATCACCCTTCATTTTTCTTGAGATACCCCACAAAGAAATAGACTTTTATCCTCAGTTCCAACTTACCCGCGTTCTCTTTTAGCACATGTGCTGAACACCACCAAATTTCAATGTGTTTTAAACTAGGCTTACGCTCGATCCACAATTCTTTGGAAATAAAAGGTACTGATTTAGAAGGTACCAAGTTCAGAATGTAAATCGTTGTCTCTAATGCTAGTCCCGAAAATGAATCAGGTAAACCTGAATAACTCATCATGGACCTTACCATCTCCATAAGAGTCTTATTGCTTTTTTCTACCACACCATTCTGCTGTGGAGTGCCTAATGCAGTCAACTGTGATATAATCACTTCAGATAATAGGTAGTCCCTAAACTCTCTAAAAAGGTACTCTCCACCACGATTAGATTGTAGTAATTTGATACTTTTACCCAATGTTTCTTCGCTTCCATCTTGAATATTTTAAATTTCTCAAAGCATTCAAACTTACACACCATCAAGTAAATGTATCCATACTTTGAGTAGTCATCAATGAAACTGACGAAGTACTCAAAGCTACCTCTAACCCGAATTGTCATATGACCACACATATCAGAATAAAACAGATCGAACAGTTCTTTAGCTCTATAGCCTTTGGCCGAAAAGGGCCTCTTGGTCATCTTATCATCTAAGTAAGATTCACAAACTGAAAGTGCTTTTATTTCCAATGAACTCAAAGGTCTATTTTTTACCAGTTTATTTATTATTTTTAGATTAATATGCCCAACCGTAAGTGCCAAAGAAATATTTGATTCATTAAAGAATGAAACTTTCTCTTATGTGGTAAATTAGATGTGTTATCCATTTCAGTTAGTTGTAGTGTATGAGAGATAAGAGATACGACATACAGATCATCCACCAATGTACCAGAATAAATAAAATATTTATTTTTCTTCACAACCACAGAGTCATCAAAATAAACAGAATACTTGTCTTTTATTAAACTCGAGACTGAAATTAAATTTCTTTTAATCGAAGTTATATAAAGACAATCTTTTAGAAGTAGTTTATTAAAGTTGAGAGTGATATCTCTTACTGTAACTGCTGTCACCCTTGTATTATTGTCCATATACATGTATATTTTTTCATCACTGAGCTACCTGATTTTTTGGAACTCCTGTAAAGAATTATAAATATGATTAGTGGCTCCTATATCTACACACCATATTTCGATAGATAACACCGCTAAATATGCTTCAATCACAAGTGAACAGAAATTACCTGGTTTGTTTTACTTATTGAGAAAAATCGAACACTGTTTTTTTTAATACCAAACTAATTATAGTGATAGCACTTACCTCTTGACTTCTTCATACTATTTTTTGGTCTCTTAACTGCTTTTGGACCTGTGCCTCCCTATGTTTAAATTTTTTTTCTTTTTCTTGTCTTTCAACTTAGAGGAAGAATCTTTCTCAGCCACATACACAGAACCTGACTTCCTAAAAACACCATCGGCTGCTTGAAGTTCCTTAAAAAGTTATGCTAATGAAAAGCTGAGCTTGTGTATGGTATAGTTCAGGAAGAACTACTTAAAACTTTCAGGCAGTGACTAGATGATATCGATCTGAATTTTTCTATCAATTTTAGCTCCAAGGATCTCAAGTTCATTCAAAAGACTGATCATCTTCAAAACATAATTCTTAACTGGTGTACCTTCAGTCATCTTTGCATTCATTAGAGATTTCATAGCCACCTGCCTAGCAGCATGATTTTGATCTCCAAATATTCTTTTGAGATTCATAATCATGTTATAAGCACTAGGCATAGACTGATGCTGCAAAACATTTTACATTGAAACCAAAATATAATAACAAGCCATTTGATCAATTTTTTGTCACTTTTGATGGGCTTGGGTTTCCTGTTCGATTGCCCCAACATCAAGTACTGGTAGACATATCTCAGTTAATACAAATTTATAATCCTCAACAGTTAAGATAATATCTAAATTTTTTTCTTAGTCAACATAGTTCGGTCCCACAAGTTTGTTTATTTTAGTATTGAAACGAGTGGATTAAAAACCATTTTATTTTTGAAAATCACATAATTAAAAAACCCGTTAATTATGACAAACAAAATTTTAAATTTATTTTAATTTGGTTTCCTCTACCATTTTAAAATTAATTTTCCAGCAGTTTAGTTCCATGTGAATAGCATGTCTCAATGGGAGGACGTCTACTATCCATCGGCTGTCCATACAGGTCAATTCTTTTTAATTTTACTATTTAGGCAACTGACCCTACCAAGTAAAATTAAATAGCTGATATAGTTTCAGTTCAGTATATAATAGTAGTGACTCAGATAGAGACGATACTATTATATAAGCAAGTGTTAACTATCACCTAATCCTAAATCAATCGTTTCGTAATAAATCTTTCAGATGGAGAATTGATACACACTAACAATTATTCAGAATCATCTCTAAATAAGGTTTGTACTGGTAATACTGCAATTAATCTATCCGATGGTGAGGAAGGCCTTACTACCAACACATAGGATTTAATTATATCGCCTACAAACTGGTAATGGAGACCGTAAAACTTATCTGTAAATAAATTTTCTCTCCCACTTAGATTTTTAAAATATTTTTAAGGATTATAAAAAAATATATTTAATTAAAATAAATTTATTAATTTTAAAAATCACACGATCTGAAAGAATCAAATATTTTTTCGTATACAGGATTCTAAATATTTTGATTTGTCAAACTATCTTTTCGTGTTTTAATGCATAGAAAATAAAATTTAATAAATGCATAATTTTTTCTACAGCTTTTCAGCTAAGGTAGTCATTAAAGGTATTATTTATTTTATTTTTCGTTACATATTTTTTAAAAAATAATAATTTATTTAGATTAAATATTTTTTTATTTAATTAAGTCAAAATTCGAAATTAATTTTTATATTTTTTCAAGATATCCAATTTTATAAAAAAATCATCTTAATGTGATATTTTGTAAAAAGATAAAATGTTTAAAGTTTTTTCATTTAATTAAAAAAATTTATTTTATTTTTTTTATAAAATATTTTAATTAAAACTAAATTTTTTGAATTAATTAAATTAATAGAAAAAATAAAACAGATATATATCATCCACGCAAATAATATGAATATATATATATATATATATATATATGCAAGTTATGTATATATTTCGATTTTATGATCAAAGTGAAACACTGAAGCGTTTCAGTCTCCTGTTGAAGATAAGCTATAATAATCCTCATTTTTGTCAGCTTCTTATATCCCGATGGCGTAAGGATTCTTTGATACACTTTGATATATACAGATATATCATTTCCGTATCAAACATATCAAAAACATCGAGCCAAGACTGCCTAGGATAGCCCACCACCGCCAGCCACCATGCCGCCGCCGCTGCCTCCTTGTGCAGCCACATTTAGGCGATTTTTGTCACCACCTCGGTGCTACATTTTTTGCGCTCTTTATACTGAAAAATAGTTCTCAAAAAGTAATATTTTTCTATTAAAAGATTAGTCTGAAAAAGTCTCAAAAATGACCAAAAAATGGTCCCGAAAGTCACTAGCGCCGCTACCTGTGCCGCCGCCCCAAATAGCCAACTGTTTGGGCATTTTTCGGTGATGTTTTGGCTATCTTTTTTTTTTTTGTAAAAAATAACTCAAATATCTACCAACATGATGCTTCAAACAATGCCTCAAAAATAGTCTGAAAAAGTCCCAAAAAATTGCCCTGAAAACTACCGCCGGCAAACCACCGCCGTCGTTTGGTTTTCTCCACCTATTTTGATGCTGTTTTGTTTCACTTTAGACTGTTTTTCCAGTGGTATTTTAGTGCTATGTTATGCCAAAAAATCTATTCAAAACCAGTCTCAAAAACATTGAAAAAACTATCAAAAAACGGCCCGAAATCGTCGCCAGTGGTGCCACGGCGGACTATTTTTTAAATCATTTTTTTTTGTGTTTTCGGGACATGTTTTAATACTATTTTTAAACCTAAAAAGAGAAAAAAAATTGAGAAAAAATAAGTCAAAAAATCGTAAAAAAAATCACTGCGATTCATGGCCCGTAACTCCCAAAACCACCGCTGATGTTGCCACATGTTCTTTATATTCTTAGATATTCAACATGTTATTAAATATTCCAAACAGATATTTAAAAATAAGTAATAGCTATTACATCAATTCTATGTCCCGTAGGCTCATATTTGATCTAAAAAAACTTAATTTATTACGATCAACCCTCGTGATCAAAAAAATTATATCATCATCCAAACTATTCAATCAAATATGAAATACATAATGATCATAAAATTGAGATTAGAATGCCTGCAAAATAAAGTTTGCACAATTCTAAAACTAACCGGCCCCGATAAACTGTAAACAAAAAATAAAACAACTCTGACACCAATTGTTGGAAGCAAAACTGACAAGATCATTATTTTTGTAAATAAATTTTTGATAAAAATAATTGGACGGGAAATCACCAAAACGGGCTTTAGATAAAATTATTTTATGTCAAACGATCAAAATTAAATGTGAGACCCCGAACTTTGTTAATTTTGATATATATAAATGTTGACGTGTTTTTCCTTCATGTTATATATCATCGATACTTGGTTTATGTTTTGGGTTGTAGAACAGCATGTATAGGTGTGTTTTGAGCTTTTTCGGACCTTGTTTTGGCTTATTTGGGTTGGTTTTAGAACACCAAAATCGAGACAAAATAGTAGGTTAAAAACCCTGAGGTTCGGTCGACTGGACAGCTATGTTTGGTAGACTAAACAGCTTTTTTTGAGTTCGGTCGACCAAACCAAGGGGTTTGGTCGACTGAACTATGGCGGTTTGTGTTTCTCGAGGCACTTCAGTCGACTGAAGTGCTCTCTTCAGTCAACTGAACAGTATTTTTGGTGTGCCTATATGTATTCCAACCCCTGGAATGTTTGAAGAAAAGTTTATTTTTTCATTTTCTCTGCCTTCTCTCTACATTTTGACCCGCCCGAGCCTAGTTTTTGACGATCAGCTTGTGGATCCCTGCTATTCACGCTGCTAGCTTCGCGCTTATTCAGTCTGATTCTCGTTCTGACGAGACCCAATTTTCGAGGCGTTGGGTTTTGACCCAATGAGGTAGGATTCTAGACCCTGATACTATATTAGGGTGTTATATATAATTGTATATTTTTTCACTGATAGAAAATGCATGAAATGTCATATCTATGTTTAAATCTTGATTTTTCGGATAAAAAGCATGTTTTTCGCTTTTCTTGGTTTAGTACATCATATGACATGTGAATTTATGGTTTTCAAATGGCGTTCTTGAAAACGGTGGTTTTTGTTGGAAAACGGAGGATTTAATGGAAATCTCAACATTTTATGTTTTGGAGATTTGGAGCTCGCCTTCGGGGTTGAGTCTCAGGTTTTGAAACGTCTTGTTGAAAACGGGATAAAACATTTTGAAAATGCTTTGTGTGATCTCTTTGTTGAATGATGGATCTAAATACATGTATAATGTATTTTGGGAAAAAAGGTTTTGTAGTTGAGCTACAGTTCTAATTTTAGAAGATTACGTAGATGTACCGGGATGACGTGTATTTGGTATGAGTTACACTTGGTGTAAGTCCGAAAACGTGCACAGCGTAGGTTCTCAAGTCCTTCAGGTTAGTCCCTGTAAATTGAGACGGATAGGTGCTCAGCTCCCTCGGGGTCATAATCCGTAAATTGAGTGGTTACGTTCATGGTGCTCCGTATAGAATCTGTGTATATCTAGGCGATCCCACAATATCTAGGGGTTAGATACTGGACAGGAGACTATAGTTTTTACCTCTATCCTCTTGTGATTGAGTCGGTACATAGGATTTTACTCTTCTTTTTTCACGATGGTACATTTTGCGAGGGAACAACGTTTTGATTTTTGTTTTTCCTTAACTATGATGGTTTACTTGCATTATTTGCAAATTCATGGGTTTAAGGATGGAAATAGGGTTTTACGTTAATAAAACCATTTGGGAGGCTTGTGCTGGCCTGAGGGGAAAACTTGTGGATTTTTGGATGGAAAATCATTTTGGATTTGTGGTTGAGTTCGCTCCCCCCATGTGATTGCATATTACCTGCTTTACAGCTTCATGGTCTGTTTCTATTGGGCTTCGGCTCACGAGTGGGACTTTTTGTAAAACTGTTTTCAGGTGATGATGTGGAAGAGGTGTAGCTTTGGTGATGCTTGTGGTGACGGAAGACTTTTATAGTTTTCCTTTTGGTATGCCTATTCCTGAAGGCAGTTTTGTACGCCATAAGGCGATATATTTATGCATGTTTTACAGGATGTTTATTGTTCATGAGAGATGCATTTTGGGTTTTCCTTTGATTTCAATAGGTGGATTGAATGTTTGAAAACCTATTTTCTGTAAAACTGGTGTTTGGTGATTTTTTAGGACGTGATAAATTGGTATTAGAGCTCTGGGTTCGAATACCTAAGAGCCATGAGAAAATAAATTTATCACATGGTGAGGTTGATTGTGTATGCTTGCTTGCATGTGTTTAAATGTTAGTTTATAACATGTTAATAGCTTTCTGAGCAT